>JAFFST010055696.1:49951-90489 GCA_022414735.1 Noturus placidus
TGTGTTTGGGAAATAGACGTATGAGTGATGCCAGCATTGCTGCAGAGGTTGAAGGGGTGGGGGGTCAGCCCTGTCAGTGCTCAGACCATACGCCGCACACTGCATCAAATTGGTCTGCATGGCTGTCATCCCAGAAGGAAGCCTCTTTTTAAGATGATGTACAAGAAAGTGTTTCATCCAATATATTGGATTTTGTAATGTAGTCACAATGTATAATAAATATATTTTGCAACGAACAGATTGTTTCCACTTTCCATTTATGGGAGAATGGGTAAATCATGTATTATTGTGGTTTATGCATATTGTTATGTCTTAAGTTCTGGTAATCATGAAGACAAGAAACTTGTAACTTCTTCAAGGTTTAGTCAAACCCACAAGCAAGGCAACAGTGCCACACGGTCACATAATTAGACAGCAGGTGCAACACCCTCCTTTCTTACTCTACACCTTTTATAGGTAACATCATGTGAACTACAGCGCCATCTCCTGTCAAGTACATAAACACAACATTCCCCCTTTACTCAAAATTGTAAACTCCACCCAAAATACATATAGTTGGTGCAATAGGCAAAACTTATACAATATTTACATCCAATTCAATCAGTTTAACAATATTCTACATTCTGTAACCAAACCTATTAGAACTAGAATTACTTTCTCATTTAGCACAAGGTACTCAATGTCTTTTGTACTAAGTGACATAATCATGTAACCAACGCGGAGGGCGTTTCCCATTAAAAATGGGATTGTAGAACACTTCTACAGCATCTGGGACAGCATTGTAAAATATCAAAGCTCGAAAATGCACTAAAGAGTGAATATTGCATAATCGTACCCCTCTGTAGTGAGCACGTAGATTATCGTATGTTAAAAAAAGAGTATTGAAACACGGCAAGAACGCCATCTGCCGCTCTCAACATGTTAGTTGTTTCTCCAGCACAGTTGGTGGCAGTATTACATTATGGTACGTGTTCTCCCAAACCACTAACGCCAAGAAAAAGAAGAAGAAGAAAAAAAAACGCGTGAGAGAATCGGAAGTTGTGTTCCCTAACCCGGAAGCAGTAGCTGGCAAACAAGCGACAATGGTGAGCAAGCAATTTTATTTCCTATCTAGTTAGGACACTTCAGTCCTAAATAAGTATTTGAGTAAATCGGATAATTTGCAGGAACATTTTGATTTCTCGTTTAATCACACCTTTTTAACTGTGAAAAGTAATTTTGGAGTGCTTTATGTTTTTAGTGTTAGAGTTATAACATTAGCATTTGCTAGCTTGCTGTGGAGCATAACAGAGTTTAGCCTCGGTCAGTATTAGCCGCAGTTCGGGGAACCACTTAGTTATATACAAAGCCCCTGTGTGAATTATTGTATCCTTACAAGTCAGTAAGGACATCATGAGGACATTAAATGTGCTGTTCGCTTGTGTTGAATAGGGACAGAATCAGAGTGGAGGACATGGCCCTGGAGGAGGAAAGAAAGATGATAAAGTAAGTGTCCGCTTTATATCCCTTTCACTGTGATGCCGCTCAGTGTTTTCTACAGGATGAGAATTGAATTGTGACTGTGCGGGGTCAGTAATAAACTAGTCAAACAAAGGGTTATGAATAAACTGTTTATTGCAAACGAATAACTGCTTAAAGTAAATAACTATCAATATGGCAACATAAATAACTATGACTAAATAACTACATAAAAATAAATAAATTTCAAAATAAATAAGTATTTACATTATTGAATACATTTTCAAATGTGCCTGTTTGCACAGTTGGCCTTGCTTGCTTGCTTGCTGGAACATTTCATTTTTCTTGGTTTGGAATTTTTTTCCCCCCAGCGGCTGTTTGTAGAGGTATGAAGTATGCTTCAGGAGCAGCTCCATCTTCATTTAATAACATTAAATGTTAAGTCAGGCTTGTTGTCTATGGGGATTAGAATTGTTTCATAATTAAAAATAAATAGATCCACAAATAAATGTGGTGAGAGTGACAAATTAAACGGGCGACAAGAGTGACAAATTATTTAGGGCGGCTGTGGCTCAGGCGGTAGAGCGGGTTGTCCACTAATCTACTAACCGTGGGGTTGGTGGTTCGAATCCCGGCCCGGGTGATCCCATTCCGAAGTGTCCTTGGGCAAGACACTGAACCCTAAGTTGCCCCCGATGGCAAGCTAGCACCTTGCATGGCAGCTCTGCTACCATTGGTGTGTGAATGTGCTCTCATTAGTAAGTCGCTTGTAAATGTAAAAATGATATTTCTGTAAAGCTGCTTTGAGACAATGTACCATTGTAAAAAGCGCTATACAAATTGATAAATTATTATTATAAACAAATTCAGAAATACATTGAATGAGATCCACAAATGTTAGTAGTTTAAGAAACAAGAAATTAAATTGATAAAAATAAAATGAGATTTGATGATGATGATAATAATAATAATAATAATAATAATATTTTATGAATGTTTTAATGTCACAAACACAACTCTGCATTCATTTGTGGATAGGATCCTGTGCATTTGTGGATTTTGAAACATTTCTAGCAGTCTAACTGTTAGACTCTGCTCACAGTCTACTCTAGCCAATCGGATAACAGCCACATTGCACTTGACCAATCGTAGCACATTCTTGCTCCAACCAATCACGTTTTGTTTTACAATCAGGACAGGAACCAAGTCCTATTGCAGTAGAAGGTGGGTGGAGTCCAAATATTTGTGGATTTGTGTGCACTCTTGATGCTAGAAATGTTTCAAAATGCACAGGATGCGATCCACAAATGAATGCAGGGCAGAGTTGTGTTTGTGCCATTAAAACATTTGTGTAAAAAAAAAATATTTGTAAATCTCATTGTATTTGTCAATTCAATTAATTTTTGTGAAACTACTAACACGTATTTGTGGATCTCATTTGGTGCATTTGTTCAATTTTTGTAAATCTCACAACATTTATTTGTGGATCGTAATTTTGAATTGTGACACAATTCTAACCTCATAGTTGTCGACGTCCCGACTCATTTTTAAAAAGATGAGACCTAGCTGACCGTACAGAGAGAGCGAGAGCAGAGGTGGTCGAGCGAGCTAGACAGTGAATGCAGAGATCGAAAACCGGTGAATGGGAGAAATAATAATAAACATTATTTTCTGATTGTTGACCCTGGGGGAAGGTTCCACAGTGCCCAATTTGGTGTGAATATGGCCCACTGGTCTGTGTTCATTATGAAATGAAAAGTTTGAATTCAGATTTTTTTTACCTGGGTGGGCCGCCTATGTATGGGAAACATTGCAACTAGCAAGATGTCAGTCACATGTTTTTCCCTATTCATTGGATTAACAAATACCAAACACTTTTTTTTTTTTATTGAAAGGATAAGAAAAAGAAATATGAGCCTCCAATTCCCACAAGGGTGGGAAAGAAGAAGAAGAAGACAAAAGGCCCAGACGCTGCAAGCAAACTTCCTTTGGGTATATAAAACTTCTTTTAGCCAGTCAACCTACATCACATTAATCCATAGACACAAATAAGATGTGATAAGAGCTGCTTGTTTCTGTCTTTAGTGACTCCACACACACAGTGCAGACTGAAACTGCTGAAACAGGAGAGGATCAAGGACTATCTGCTGATGGAGGAGGAGTTCATCAGGAACCAGGAGCAAATGAAGCCACTTGAGGAAAAACAGGAGGTATATTTCCACCTGAAGTGGAAACCAAATTCATGTCTAGATTATTCCCTTTATACTCCCCAAGCAATCATTTCAATGCCCTCTTCTGTTATAAGCAAAGTTGGGTAGATGCAGACGGAATGCATTAACTCTCACCAATTGTTGTTGTTGTTGGTCCTTACAGGAGGAGAGGTCCAAAGTTGATGACCTGAGAGGCACTCCCATGTCAGTAGGAACTCTTGAAGAGATCATTGATGATAACCATGCCATTGTCTCTACATCAGTGGGCTCGGAGCACTATGTCAGCATTCTCTCATTCGTGGATAAAGACCTTCTGGAACCAGGCTGTTCTGTTTTACTGAATCACAAGGTATTCCCATTTTCCATCATGTATTGCGTTGTCAGAAACACAGTGTAAACTTTTGACCAGCCATAGTGCTAAATATTTTGATGGTCAGGTAAGATGAAAGAGTGCTGTTTGTTTCTTTAGGCAGTGTCAGAATATCTGCAGTAAATGCAAAATCAGTGACAGCTGAGAGTTCTCAGAAGAAGGGAAATAAAAGTACAAAAAAATTTAAAAGCACACAAACCTAGCTACACCAATATGACTCAATATTTACAGCAGCTTGCCTCAACAAATGCACTGAAGGTGTACTCCACTTTAAATGCTGTGGCTCTGTCTCCAGTCTAACCAAGAGTATACATGTGTGTATGTATATATGTGTGTGTGTATATAATAGAGTATGCATACATAACTTGCACATTTGATATTCCATGTTACTCTGCACATATGTACATATAGTATGTATTTTTCTACAGTTTACACCAGGGGTGTCAAACTCATTTTCACCGAGGGCCACATCAGCATAATGGTTGCCCTCGATGGGCCACATTAACAGTATGAATGTAACAAAATGCAATGTCATTTAAAATAAAGTAAACTACACTTTATTATATTGTTAAATAACATTCAATAATGTATTCAACTTAAAAACATTACATATGCATTTTGTCACAGCGCAGCCAGACGCGTCCGCTGCCAACAGTGAACAGGCGCTTGCCGCGGACTCCAACTCCCGTGAATCACCGCCGCCGCACCAGCGCTCTCATTCCCCTGAATTCTAAGTTCCCGCACCTGTCGCTAATCATTCCACGCCGCGCTTGCCAGTATAAATTCCCCTCAGTCGCATTTACCCGATGCGAAGTATACGTCTATCCGACTCGTTCCGTAGCGTTACCAAGCCTGAGTATCTCGTAGTGATTTTCCGTGTACCTGACCGTGTTTACGCCTTTTCGACACCGTTTATTGCCTGCTCCAGTCTAGTCCGTTCGTCCGATCGCCTGACCCTCGCTACCATTTGGATTACGTCTTCAACCTGCCCCGTTCTACGTCATTTCGCCTAATCCACGCGCTCCGATTCAGACCCGCGCCGGCACGTGAGGCACTTGCCGTTTGCTACACCAGTTCTCCTCGCTTCCGCCTCTCCCGCGATTGATTCCTCCCATACGCCCGGCGTGACACATTTGCACAGATGTAAAAATTAAATGTTCAGTTTGAAACCCACATTACTTGAATCAGTGTTCAAACTATTAAAGCAAATAAAGAAAAATATTATAAACAAGTTATGATATCAACCTTTTTCCCAACACACATCGCAGGTGCACCATCTGTAGTTAGTCCCGCCAACTATTCCCACGCAATTTATTTTTACTTACGGACTTGTGCACTACATCAAAACTGTCCCGGCCCGTTGTGTGCCATGCATGGCATCTACATCCAAGAGCTCCTCAGTGACAGAGAGGTCCGGCTTATAAAGGTGGAGAGATGCGCTGTATCCATGTTGTCTGTGCTTTCATCCACAGCTAATAGACAGCTGCGTGTCTCTTTGGCCAGCGGTGTTGCTAAATTTCCAGCTAACTCCTTAACTCGCCTTCACGTGACTTTGCTGTGGATGTGGTTTATGTGGCCCTCAGTATGATTTTTTTTCTCCTTCGATTCTGAGAAATAAAGTTTTATTCGTATGTTTTGGATAGAGGAAAGGCCTACATTACCCATAATCCTCGACCATGATTTGTCACGCCCCTAGGCATCTAATATGCTGTGAGCTTCAATCTGATTGGAGAACCGAGGACCCTCTGCCAATCAGATTGATTTGTTATCATTTATTGATTTGATTGGTTGATGGTCACAGCGTCATATATCGCCGTGCTCGGGTTATTAACGGAGTGAATGAACGGCTGGAGCGTCTGCTCTCAGCGTCTCTTACAGCAGCGGACGGGTTTACATTGGAGTCAATGGAGTACCGAGAGCGTTTCGCGGGCCAGATAAAATGACCTGGCGGGCCACATTTGGCCCGCGGGCCTTGAGTTTGACACGTGGTTTACACACTTTTACACTTTTGTATAGTTTTTAACTTGAGGTAAATACCTTTTTGCTGCTATTTTTTTATTTCATTAGCCGGTGTCTCTCGTCTGCTGCTGTAATACTGGAATTTCCCACTTGGAATCAATAGATTTATTTTATCTTATCTTGATGGTACAAAATTGTTATATGCACCAAGAAAGACAAACTCTCCTTTTTTGGTTTTTTATTAGAAACGTTTTTTTGAGAATGTGTAGCCCAAACTAGGCAGTTGTTATGATCAGTTATGCTTCTGTGTATTTTGTCACAGATTTTATTGCAAAGTTCTCAACGTGCAGCAGAGGTAGCAGTATAACATGTTTAAAAGAGTACCGGATTACACAATGAAAGGGTTTCAGTGTACTCCTGTCCATTGCGCAGAGAAATGGAGAATGCTGTAGTGTGGATTAGGGGGAGTCCAGAGGGATGGAGTTGCAAAATTTTTGTGAAGTGAAAACTCTGAAAGTGTGACACTGTTGTTTTAAAAAACAAACAAAAAAACAAGTTAGTGATGTAAATGTCTTTGTTTGCAGGTGCATGCCGTGATCGGTGTGCTGATGGATGACACCGATCCTCTGGTGACAGTGATGAAAGTGGAAAAGGCTCCTCAGGAGACA
Organism: Noturus placidus; assembly: GCA_022414735.1. Classification (NCBI taxonomy): domain Eukaryota; kingdom Metazoa; phylum Chordata; class Actinopteri; order Siluriformes; family Ictaluridae; genus Noturus; species Noturus placidus. The sequence goes on from JAFFST010055696.1 coordinate 56,617, forward strand.
TATGCTGACATTGGAGGCCTGGACAACCAAATTCAAGAGATCAAGGTACGAGACGTGTCAAGCACACAGGCGAATCTTCTTCCTATTTTTACGTTTCAGATATTTTGCTAAATTTTTATTCTTTGTACCTTGATAATGCTGACAACTTATATTGTTCTCCTTATGCAGGAGTCCGTTGAGCTTCCACTTACACACCCAGAGTATTACGAGGAGATGGGAATAAAGCCTCCTAAAGGAGTCATTCTGTATGGTGCACCTGGGACAGGTCAGTCAAAACACCTAACAGATTGAACACTTTGTTTAAAATGATTAACATAAATAAAATGATCCTGTGCTTTGGTGAGTACTGAAGCACTGCTTATGTTGACACGGAATATTATGGTTCATAGGTAAGACCCTGCTGGCTAAAGCTGTGGCCAATCAGACATCTGCCACATTCCTGAGGGTGGTGGGTTCAGAGCTGATTCAGAAATACCTGGGCGATGGTCCCAAACTAGTTCGAGAGCTTTTCAGAGTTGCAGAGGAGCATGCCCCCTCCATAGTCTTCATTGATGAAATTGACGCCATAGGAACAAAAAGGTAAGACAGATGTGTGCTGTTGGTAGGAATGTTTATTCTCAACAGTCATAGAAGCCTCCCAGTGTTCATACAGTGTGCAACATTTTCTCCTATTGATGTAACCGGAATGATACAACCCAATCTTAAAAAAAAAAAAAAATGTTGTTTGCTGATTGCCCATCTCTCTTCATTTAATCACAATGCTTGTATAGAGTTTTGGATATTGGAAAGGGCATTGTTTCTTATAAATAGTGAATAACATAAATAGTAGCGGAATGGCCTGCTTTCTCATGCATACTGCCAGATTAGTGTCTCTTGTAGATACAATAGCACTTCACTTAAACAGCACTAGAGTGTAATGAATGCAAAACTGGACCAAACAGCTACCTGCTCTCTAAGGCTGCATCTGAACTCGCATAGTGACAGTACCTACTGCGTTCCATTCAGTACCTACGTGGAATAAACCGTTCAGAAACCTTACATACTGATCAGTATAAGTGTTGAGTATGAGTGTTGAATACGATCCAGACGTACGGCGTGAGCTCTGACTGTCTTATGGGATAGCACGAGTGTCCAGTGGTTTCATATCTGCAGAATCACACCTACTCTTTTTATAAATACTGAGAATTCGGACATTTTACTCCTTTGGCGTACTGCTTTTCACCTACTGGGCAGTAGGGATCTTCAGACACAACCTAAGTTGTCAGGTTTTGTTGTTTTTTTTTTTTTTCTTCAGTGTTTTGTTAGGATGTTAATGTATTATGCCTATAAATCACTTTTTAAAGCTCATTCAGATATTTATATGCACATTACTGAAGTAAATATTACACCATGAAATATGTATGGTATTTCTTTGAATTTACTGCCTTAACCATTACCTAAAGCTTAGTTCACACTAGACGATTTTAAACCAAATTTGCAAGTTGGCAAGCTCGCAGACAAAACCCCTTTCATCTGAGGCAATCGATCGTTGTGTGAACTACTCAACGACGCATCAAAGAGGCTCACGGACACTTTGCCGATGGGCGACTCCACATCCTGTGGTGTGAAAAGTGTCTTCACTGGCAGTGCTTGCAGTGACTAGTTACAGCCAGTGAGAGAGCAATTCATGGGGTGAGGTCACCGTGAGGAAGGGAAACCTGCAAAACCTATGGTAGAAACATAGAGGAGTTGTAATACATCTAATCCATTCTTTCAACCACTGTCTTCATCTTTTCCTTTTTGGTGTTTCTTCAGCACTGATCTTCATGCAAACAGCTCGCACTGCTTGTTTGTTGCTGTCCTACGTTCATCTTCAAATAAACAACCCCTGTTTTGTGCATGGCTTTCGTGTCATATATCCGTCACTTTTCGTGTGTTTTCATGACAAAATGTAGTTTGTACACCAGATAGTTGTGGGGTGACCGTTGGATCGTGTAGTGTGTGTGACCACCACAATGACTTTCAAGACTCCCCACAGCTAGTCAGCAAGTTGTGTAGTGTGAACTAGCCTTTAGACAAATTTAATATAGTCAGCTCATTAAAAGTTGACACATTTACAGCATTACCACCAGATTTAGCAGATTTAGCTTTGACAATAATTTGCTTTGACAATAATTTGCTTTAGTACATTTTCCTGATTGCATGAGTTTAATTGAGGTGTTGCAATGTGCCCTGTGTAGGTACGACTCCAACTCAGGTGGAGAGAGGGAGATCCAGAGGACCATGCTGGAGCTCCTGAATCAACTGGATGGATTTGACTCCCGTGGTGACGTCAAAGTAATCATGGCTACTAATCGGATAGAAACGCTTGACCCCGCCCTCATCCGTCCAGGTTGGTTGCTGAGCTAACATGCTGTGTTCAGTGCATTCAAATTGTTACTATCTGGGATAGTGATCATTTTTAAGTACGATCGTTGTTCCCTTCCTTCTATGAATCGTTCTCAGAACATATACATCGTATCTTTGCTTCAAGACTGAAAATGCTCCGTGTGGTTCTGCAGGTAGAATCGATCGTAAGATTGAGTTCCCACTGCCCGATGAGAAGACCAAGCGCAGAATCTTCCAGATTCACACCAGCAGGATGACTTTGGCAGCTGATGTAACCCTCGATGAACTTATCCTCGCTAAAGATGACCTTTCCGGCGCTGACATAAAAGTAAGGTCTTGAAGGAATCAAATTATGACTAGCATTTACATGTTTTAGATATTCTATAAAATAGTGTCAACGAATTACTTCAAGTCCTTACTGCAGTACACATGTGCCTTTGTTCATGCAAATTGTTCAACAGATGAATAACTCTTTACTGCCACCTTCTGCCTCATAACGCTAATTATTTTGATTATTGAAAGTTGTGATGTAGACAAGAGCAATTTCTTTAACATGTGTGGACTAATGAATTTCGCACATGTTTTTCTCAGGCGATTTGCACAGAAGCAGGGCTTATGGCCTTGAGGGAGAGGAGGATGAAAGTAACAAATGAAGACTTCAAGAAGTCTAAAGAGAATGTGCTCTACAAAAAACAGGAAGGGACCCCAGAGGGCCTCTACCTTTAAGTTGGCAATGGCCAAATGTGAGCCCCGTCATACAAAAACACTTCTTTTATTAGGCTTGCTTCTTTTTGTGTTGGATGTTACTTCTGCGTCTTGCAAATAAAATGTATTACAATTACTGTTAGTAGTCTTGTTTAGAAACTGACAGTACAATTGTCACCTATTTTACTTTTAAGAAGTCCAATATAAAACATGTATTCCTCCTGCAGTGGGCCTTGAACACACTAAAAGAGACAACCTTGACACTGGTGTGATAAGACTTCACATACGCTGCTTTTAAAAAACACACGGTTTTAAAGAAGCTTTACTTGTTAGACATTCAGCTTATAATCCTTCAATGATTTGGTCTCCACCTTATCACACATCAGAGACATACAATATATATGTCAAAGATTTGACATAATTGTATAATAACAGAAAATGAGAACTCGAGGGTGTCCTTTAAACCTAGGTGAGGGACTAGATTGAACATAAGAGCCACAAGAAGGGGTGAAGACATCAAAACAAACAAGTCCGATCACTGCAAGACCACGGACCAATGTCCACTTTGGTTTTAGTCAAGTCTTTGAATGAATGTAATATTAACAAGCACATCCAGAGAATATTAGCAGAAAAAAAATCAGAACACCTAATAAACTGCAAACAGATGTGACCAGACACCCACGTGTTACAGTATGTAGAAACATGACCATGTACATGTAGTGTAACCTTCAGCATTAACAACCAACTTAAAAGAATGATCCATTTGGAAAGGCGACTCTGTTTTATGAGCATAAACAGGAGTGCCGACTACCCAGACATTTGAATCAAGTTTGCAGTTGAATTCCTCATGCACGAGAGGTCAAAACGTTTATCATACAGGTAAATAAATATGTCAATGGATCGTGACTGATCTCAAACTATATGAAAAGGTTTTTTACCAACAACTAAAATTTAAAACGAGCTGAAGCAAATAATAAAAAAGGTGTGCTTAAGTGCCCTTAGCATAATTATTGAAAAATCTTATTTCTTCAATTCTTGCTTCCAAAAGCAAATCTAGAATTAATAACTGGAATAAAACAAAGGGTATACTCTGTAAGGCATGTACCATCTGTAACCTAAATTCTTTTATTTCACATGGGCCAAAATCTTTTTCCCTTTTTTTTTTTGAATCAAAGATGAGAACAGACCACTGGCTTGCTGAAGAGTAAGAATGGGGTGTGGGTACATATGACTAGGATAAATAAATGGTACATTAGTGTACATGTGTGTTATCCGCAAGGAGGGGTAAAGGTGCACCAAGTCTCTGAATAAAGAGAAGCGTCTCCTGCTCACTCATCTTCGTCCTCCTCTTCCTCCTCACCATCTGAGAGGGCAGGACAGGTGCCCAGCTGTCGGTAACCATCCAACCACTTCTCCACCATCTGTGTGACAAGAGGATGGCTCCGCCTCCTCGAGCTCTTCTGCAACGCCACCAGGACTCCACCCTCCGTCACGCAACAGTCCAGCCACTGCCTCAGAAGACGCTCCTGCTGCTCCTCTGTTCCCATCTGATGGACGTGCAAAACAACTTAGCTACTTACCAACAAATGCCACACAAAACAATCTTCATGACCAAACCTCCACTCACCTCTTGTGCAGACAGGAAGTGGATATGCAGCAGCTTCCTGTCGCTGTCCACCAAGGGCAGAAAAGTGACCGTGACATCATCGTCTGTGTTGAGGTTAGCACCTGCACCACGGTTGTCATAGCCGTCGTTCTCCATGGCGACCAGGGCTGAGAAGTGGCCTCGTGTGTAACCCAGTGCTATGGGGCTCTTCCAACAAAAACTCGGCTCCCACAACAGGGGCAGATACACACCTGTAGAGGGGGCAGGAGGTTATAGATTAGGCTGGATTTCATCTAGGCATAATGCCAGCAATTTGCTTTAGAATTCTAAATGTATATTAGTAGTAGTAGTACGTCAAGGCAGTTGGACTGGTGTAACAGTATTGACATTCAGCCATCATGTGGTGGGTTGGAGTGGGCGAAAATAAATTTGTCACAATATGCTCATTATTTGGGATGGTATCAACATCAATGAAAATGTAAAGTAAAAATGACTAGCATCAAAGAATCCTGAATTGACTACAGTCAAACAAACTTTACTGTAACTAATGAAGACGTGCTGTGCCAGAAACTAGCCCGTATATGTTGCTAATATCCTATTACGCTATAAATCACTTCCAACCAATCATCACGATCTAGCCAGCTTTTAGTCTTCATTTGGTTTGTTGTGTTATTTTAAGAAACGCGCTTGCCGCTCTGTTTTACTGCACAGTAGTTGAACGTGATGCCCGGTGCACATGTGCGAGAGAAGCGAGTGCCATAACCATGATTATGGCACTGTGTGAAAAATTTTCACAATATTTTTTAAACACAGGGGCTGTGTAGCGCCTTCTGTTGTCGTTCACACGACGCTCAGCGATGAAGGAATAAATGAGTCGTAAAGCTGTCGAGTGATAATGTATTCATAGTCTCTGCCACTCCATGTGCAACAGTTTAGCTAACATTAACGCTTTCAGCTGTCTTTGCAGTCTTGCTCAATCACAACAGGAATGGTATTTAAATTATCTACTGAGATGAGCGGTAAAGCATCTTCAGGGTAACATGTCCAGTCACTAACTATTAAACAAAGTATACCAAATCTCATATTACAAAAAGTCATGCATCATCGATAACTGCTCCAGCCTATTCAGCTATCTCATTCAAATCTCATTTCTCCAGCTCACCCTGGAAGCGGGTGTATCCCAACGTCTCCCCTCGGAAGCTCTTGTAATATTTCACACCGTACACGATGATGGGCCGGCGGAGGATATGGGCCAGCACAAACACGTGAGTCTGCTCTAAACTCGCCCCCGGCTTCCAGGAACAAGGCACAAGGAGAGGGGGAAAGAAAAGTGAGATCTTACATTTGTGAATAAGTGGAACATTTCTGGTATATACACTGTACACTAATAAGCGTGTGAGACGTACGAGAAAGGTCTGCTATAAATAGCTGGGGTCAATACTGCCCGCAAGGTTGCTCTATGATTGTGTGTGAGACTGAAGTGAGGAACAGGATGCCTGGTCCTATAACGGCTTCTCTTGACACAATGTGCGTGAAAGAGTGCGAGGGAGCATATATACCTGACTGGCCAGTGACAAAATAAATGCCCAGTCTTCCTGCCACTGTTCTTCTCTCAGAGAGAAGTGCAATCCAAAACTCTGAGAATACCACGATTCCCACTCCTTCCAGCGGGTGTAAAACCTGCAACACGCATACACACACAACAAACAAAATCAAACACATCTAATAATGCACAACAACAGAAAGTCATCTCTTAAATAATTCATATCTTGACAAATCAAAATCAGACACCTTGGAGGTGAACTATAATAAATCTCGTACCCTACTGTTGTCAATAGCAGGTTGAGTTATAATTGAATGATGCAGCATTTACTGTGGCTGTGTATTCAACTGGAGTTTGAGTTAAATCTCTAATCTAGAGAGATACATACACTATACTCATTCTGAAACATTAGGACAGCTTTAGCTGACCTCCTGCTTACAAAATATCTGCATCTGTAGTAGTTCTCATACTCCTTCCATTTTTGGAAACAACTCGTAACTATATGCAAAGGTCTCTAAAAACAGTTGTAGAGTTCTTGATTTGAAGACTGTTCATGAAAAGCTTTTGTTTTTCCCCTTCGAAACAGTCTTTGTATAAACAGTAGCATTAATCCTTCTGGCAGCAAGTAACAGAGCTTCATTTTGTATGGTGCGAGTGTGTAAGTGCTAAATTTAGCCTGACACATGAAATCCGACCCCTGGCAAAATATTCAAATGTTAAATATTGTCTCTTGAACTAAAGGTCATTGTTGTCAGCGTGGTCTCATATCAGGACTGACTCAAGATTATAAATAAAAATTCCTACAAAAATGTCAAACTATGAAGGCTCCAAAAGCTTTCTGGGAATAAATAGCTACTAGCAGGTCTTAGCCACAGACTACAGCAGTGATCTCTGCATCGACTACGTTTACAAGGACATCAAATTCCCTTTAAGGTCTATTTTCAGGTTGCAGCCATATCCCAAATACGATGATTATATGCGTACAGGCATTGGAATATTCCTGCAAACATGCATGATGAGAGTATGCCCGAGTTGCCATTTCTAGATACCGATCCTACAGCTAAGCATCTGTTACCACCCACAATTCCTTGCAGAATGAGCATGCGCATATATCTCCTTTCTATGGATTTTCTGATTAAGGTGTTTATATGTAACAACTTTCACATCAATACAGGCATATTCCAGGGGTGGGAATCAGAATTGGGGGCATCGGACTGCAGCTTTTACATGACTCTATACTAATTTGAATATTGCCAATTTCTGATTTATACTGCATGCATGTAAACAAAGTCATACATAACTGATTTATCACTCCAGGAAAAAAAGATTCATAAAGCATCAATCAGGAAGAAGAAAACTCATCTGTTCATGTGAAAATCAATCATATTTAATCAACGGACAATTACAGGTTTTTTTGGTTAGACTAAATAACGGTTTCTTTGATGCTCTCTGGCAGATCTTTCAGGCTTGTGTGTGTTCCCTCACCAGTGAGAGCAGTCATGTAAGCTGTCATGAAGGCTCTTTCTCAGTACAGAATCTTTGTCGTAGATGCCCCATGTGGCCTGCAACACTGAGTCCAGAAGGCAGTCTCCTGCAGTGCGATTCCAAAGAGCGTACAACCGGCTGTCCAGTCGTGTGCCTAGCTCCAAAGACCAGTTTATGATTGGAGATTCCTCTTCGAGCTCTGCAACATTTTTTATAGCAGTTAATAGATGCGCTTATTATAGGACTGAATATTTATGGAAGAATCATTTGTTTAATATGTTAAACTTTTGCAAAAAGCAACATTAAAGGACAAGAAAGGAAAAGAGAATTGAAGAAAGACAAAAGGGGCTGAAAAGAATCTAGCACGCTGCACAAAGTCACACACAAATGTGTTTTTCAAAATGATGATCACTTTAAGTGTAATTCAAGTGAATTATCTGCGGATTAGAGTCTTTCTGGCTTCAACCATGCACACCGTCGGGGTGTATGAAGTCTAACGAAGTGTAATGAAGTCTGGGGCAGTGGTTACTGATCGGAAAGTCAGGGGTTCAAGCCCCAGCACTGTAACTGTTGGAACCTTGAGCAAGGTCCTTAGCCCTATCTGTTCCAGCGACACTGACCCTATGCTCTGACCACAACTTCCTAACATGCTGGGGTATGCGAAGAAAAGAATTTCGTGGTATTGTATACGTGACCAATAAGCGGTTAAGGCTCTGGGTTACTGATCGGAAGGTCGAGGGTTCAATCCAGCACTGTCAAGCTGCCTGTGCAAGTCCCTTAACCACTGTGCTGTAATGTATATGAGACCAATAAAGACAGTCATTGAAAACCAATACACCAGTCACATTGTAAAGACCCTGATCTTTCCATTTATTTCATTTAAATATTGCCACTATACAAATTAATTTTTTACCTTTCTGTACATCTCGATCCAACACCTCATCAAACAGCTTCTCTTGGACATTAGGAGGCAGGTCTTCAATATCTACATGCAACAGATGTACAATACAATAAAGAGCAAGCACGATTACTGACACACACATATGTAGTTCAGTGAAAACGATGCGTCTCACCAGCTGGAAGAGTAAAGGTAGTGATATCGGTGAAGAAGTAACAGGGAAACTCTCCTTTACGCCTGTGTAGTGCGGCAGCCACCTCCCGACGAATCTGCTCTGTTAATTCGGGACATACCATGGCTGGAATACACTTGGCTGCCTGCTGAGACACCTGAGTGAGAACGAGTACACACAAAAACATATGCATCGATGTAAACATAACTGAAACAGGTATGAGGGGTGATGAGCACTAGACTACTTCATGACTTAAAGTGAGCATATGTGTTGACTGACCTCAGTGAGGAGCACAGAGAGCATGTCCTGGCGCTGAAAGCGGATGGCGAGGTGCACCAGAGTGAAGCCAGCGTTAAAAGCAGATGGACGATTCAGCAGGCGGACCTCATCGGAGTTCAGCTGACGCGCGATATCACCACCTGATGATTTATAGGCTTCGACTGCAGCCAAATCACCCTCCACCACGCCTGCAAATGGGAGACGGATATGTTAAACACAGGCTTGGGGAATAACGGAATACATGTAACGGCATTAAGTAATCAGGATCCAAAAAACTGGTAATCCTTTACAGTTACATAAAAAAAACAAAGTAATAAGATTACAGGTACATTTTGTAAAAAAAAAATGGGAATACTCTCAGGATTATAATTGTTTTTCATTTAAAACCAGACAAATTACAACAACCTCCTGGTACATGTGCAAATATTTTGCACAATGTTAATTTGGTAGAAATTAACACAAATTGTTCTCTGAAATGCTTTCGTTAGAGTGACCATACGTCCTCTTTTTCAGACATTAAAAAAAACTGTCTGGATTTCTACATTTGTGAAAAATGCCCAGTATTTGGCTTTAGTTTCATTATGATGTGCTTACGGTGTAATACTGCATCATGTGTGCACATATTTGCATTGCTTTAACCCTTCTCTGTAATTCCCGCCTTCTCACACACCAATTGGTCGATTATAAAAGACTTGCAACAACTAACGGCCAAATTCTTGCCTCTCAACCATTAGCCTACTCTCAGCAAAGCCAAACAGTTGCTTGACAATAGCATCAAATGCCAGCTGTCCTGAGTCGAAATAATGCCCACAGCCATATACGGTCATTTTTTATTTCATGTTATCACACTGCTTCATATTACATGCTCATTCAAATGTATAAATGGTGGCAGAAGGGACATTCGTGGCATCTGATATTTTATTTTATTCCATGGACAATGAAAAGAATGTATGAAAAAATTTAAAACATGGGCCGAGTGAAAATAATTTTTGCCCTACAATGAAATTTGGGTTTGAGATCAAAAGATGAATAGGAGATGACCGATCAGAATTTCTTCTTTCATTTCCAGATGTTTTAAAGTAAATAACACTTAATTTTTGGTTGCACACCTTTTCTTTCAATAATGTTGCATTTCTTCTTTTAAGATGTTAGACATTCTAAGATGTTAGAGCTATTCCTTTATTTATTTTTAAACAAATCAATCTAACAGGCAATCTAACCTGGGCCACAAGAAACACCTGTCATTCATATTTTCACAACATTTCTATCACTTGAAAACTGTGTGGGTTCAAACAAAAGGTGCCATGTTCCAAATTGTTTAACACATCTAGATGTAAACATCAAGGAAATGAAAGCTGAAATTTTGATCTATCGTCTTATTCACCTTTTGAGCTCAAACCCAAACGTCTTCAGTGTATAGTGAAAACAAAAGGACGGGCCTTGCCGTTCCAATACTTTCAGAGTGGACAGAGATCATTTAAACTAATAATTTAATATTTTCCTTTAGATTCATATTTATACTTGTATTTTGTACTAAAAAAAGTCCACTCTGCTCAATTATTGTGAAATTATTAAATATAAACATTTTTGTATATAACTCCACAATTTTATACTTTTATCTTATGCAATTAGGCATTAGGTGGCAATAGAAAAGATCACCGGCATTACAAATAAGATAAGCACATTTTTATAATCTGGTTAGACTATATCTGACTAAATGCCCGACTCTCTACACAGACAATAAAATAAAAGTAAAATGCTTAAATCAGCAATAATTATTCAACTTTCTGCACTGAAATATTCTGTAGATTTTATATTTCCAAAAAAAAAACCTGTATAAATATTGAAAGCTGAAAGCAAAAAAAAAAAACCCAAGCAAACCCACATTTCCATGGTGATACAAGGGCATTCTAGAGTACTGTAAATCTTACAGGGGATAAAAAAAATTCTTGACTTTCAATATTTCCTTGAAAAAAGGTCTGATTCATATTAAAACACCTGGTTAAGATGTTAAGGAATATGAACACAAAAATGACGAAGTTCTATGAACATTTTCATCGACTCATGAAGTCTAAACCAATCACAGTCCCATTTTATATCTATCTATCTATCTATCTATCTATCTATCACCGATTAGTCGAGACCGACCGTCGGTCACTTTATGGCCCACGTATGTAATCAACGCGAACCACAAAGCATGTCGGCAGAAGTAGAGGGGTAGTTTGCCATTGCTTTCCCCACCCCAGTCACATGGCTAGGTACACACACTCACACACCCATTCACACACTACGGACAATTTAGACACGCCAATCAGCCTACCATGCATGTCTTTGGACTGGGGGAGGAAACCTGAGTACCCGGAGGAAACCCCCGACACACGGGGAGAACATGCAAACTCCGCACACACATGGCCCTGGCGGGACTCGAACCCCGGACCCGTGAGGCGAACGTGCTAACCACCAAGCCACCGTGCGCCCCCCATTTTATATAAAGTGTCTTAATACAGACGGCCATAACAGAACTGCTGCAAATGTCTGCACTGTTACAGATGGATTATCAAGCTACTATACGCTAACCCTAACCCTACATTATACGCTCAATAAAATGACTATTTAACATTATTCTCCTAAGTGCCTGTGAGAAATTAACTACCAACATGGAAATTCACAAAACTTTACTATTAAAATGAAGTAAGCCATAGGATGACATGCATTTCCTCTGCTCTATTTCTATGTTAAGTGAGAAAGTCATTTTGTTGAAAAAGAAAATTGTGTTTTGAAAGATCCTACATTAGGCGACTACATTCTGACAAGAGATTTTAAACATTTACATGACTTACTGCATAACATTCTGGACAGTGAAATGTCATATTGTATGAAAATGATGGCGTGTTTTAAAAGCAGTGAGCAGATGTACTGGAGAAAATCTTAATGCAGGCTACAGACAAGACAACCTTGCTGTCCACCTGAGATCAGATTTCCAGAGGAGGACTTTAATACCAAGTCTGAACAAAGTCGTCATGATCTGACGTGAAATGGTGAGTTTTGTGTATGTGAGTATGGTGTTGGTTACTTAATGTCTGAAAAAATATCATGAAATATCTTGAGTGCCATTGTCTGATCCTGATGATGACATATTGCCCTTAGACAAAAGAGGCGAGGCGGGAGAGGGTCAAAGAGCATGACTGACTTCCACAGCAGCTAATAGCATTATAGATACGACATCTGCTGAATCTAATGAAACTGAACTGTAGTTTAGCAAACTAGCTAAATAATGCAGCTTAAATTTTAAAAAGAGCTTTTTTTCCAACTGTGTAAGGCTTTCCACTGCCACTTTTGTTGTGCTTGGTATCCTATAGCAGAGGTTTACAACCACTAGGGCTTTGTACTGGACTGTGGGTCAAAATATTACCCGAGCCGCAGCAGCCTCCTCCTCTCGCCCATGGCAGTGAAGACATTAGTCTGCCGTTAAATGTGCATTTATAGCTCCAAGCGCTCACGCACTGTGTTGTACACACACACACTAGCTGCATATTAACTACACAAAGTACACAGACCAATTCAGTGAAGCTATATATGATTACATTGAAATAAAAAGATTTTAGACAGCCAGTGAGTGCAGACACACACACACACACACACACACACACACACACACACACACACACACACACACCATTCAACAAACAAGGGATGCTTTGAATAGGGAATAGCATGTGGGAATCTGCAAAACCACAACTACACAAATAATCCAATATTTACTGATAGCTAGCATCTACTATAGAGTGATATAGGTAGTTTGTTCATGGGGTAGGACATGTACGTATGTGAAATGGATGAGTACAGTTTGAATCATCAATTCTTTTGGCAGTGGTGGCTTAATGGCTAAGGATCTGGGTTACTGTTCAGAAGGTCAAGGGTTCAAGCCCCAGCATCATAAAGCTGCCACTGTTGTGCCCTTGAGCAAGGCCCTAAAGCCTCTCTACTCCTGGGTTGCAGTATCATGGCTGACCCTGCACTCTGACCCAAGCTTCCTAACAAGCTGTGATATGGGAAGAAAATAATTTCACTACATGTGTATAAAGTATATGTGACAATAAAAGGCTTCTTCTTTCATACAAAAAGTCTGTACTGTAAAATGAAAATAAGAATATCTACCAAACACGTTTTTACCCTTTTTTGATATTGGTATAGTTGTACACAAAGCCAAGAGACTTGTACAAAACATGAATTTGGATTTCATGAGCATATAATTACACATTACTTAATTAGATTTGCTACATGGATTCAAACAGTGTGAAAACAAATCTACTTTTAACTGTAGCTGTAAATAATTCATGGTGAAAGGTTCTGTTAAACAGAACAAGCTACCCGCATTACTGTGCTGTGTAGTGATGATAAAGACTGTGATGCAAGAAAAATAACATCTGGAAAATTTGGAGTACAAATCAATCGGCCTAAATCACAAGAAATCAGACTTTTTGCTAGAGCACACATTGCAGTTAAAGAAAAGGCTCCAAGACAGTGAAGATTTTGAAGCTGCCAGGCTTCCTCTTACCTGCGCATGCATTGAGAAAGAGCCAGTCACTCCTCCGCATCCTGTTCCTTATCTGCTTGAGTTTCTTAAAGTCTGTCTCATGCTCTTCTTGGGCTCCCATAGCCCCAGACGCCAGCTCAATCTGCACTTCAGCCTGGCCAGCAGGCACAGGTGGCGAAAGCCTCCTCTGAGCCGTTTTACTGCCCCCCACTCCCCCTCCCCCCGATGTCCGCTCCTGCTCATTCACTATAGACAGGGCCATGGTAGTCTCGGGCTGTGGCTCCTGCAGCACGGCATCACTCAGCTTAGGGTGGTCACAAACTACACACCTTAGGGTCTTAGGCCAGTTTTCATAGGTGCAGGCTGAGCAAGCCCAGTGCTGTACACGCGTGTTCAGGCGATTACGGTCGTTGTATTCCTCACAGGGGTCAGGGGCTGTTGGTGCAGGAAGTCGACAGCCTGGTTCAGAGGTGTGCGGGCCATCTGAGGGCCTGTGAGGGCCCTGCTGCCTCTGGCTGAGGCACTGAGTGCAGCGGATGGCACGCGGCCAGTTCAGATAGGTGCACATGTGGCACGACCATTTGCTGGGGATCTCTGGCGCATCATCGGTCACACGTACCCGAGGACGGGCACTAGAATCAGGGCAGATGAGAACACTAGAGCCCTCCTGAGTGGAGCACAGGTGCGAGTTGAGACTTGGGCTGCTCTTAAACGGCTCCTCGGTGATGATGGGGCCGGTAAGTCGTTGGGCGCGACACATAGTGCACTTGATGGCGGATGGCCAGTTCTCGTATGTGCAATACTCGCAGAACCACTTCGGCTGGAAATCAGTCATCCTCGCTCGAACAGAACTTCTAAATGTTCCTGTCCCTCCCACCCTCCGCTGGCTCACGCCTGACCAAAGGCCACTGAGCCTGCCAGGGTGCTCTGAGAAAACAACACACAAATCAGTCAATCATCTGCTTATCTACATGAAATTCACATTAAAGCAAAAGACACAAATGTTGACTGCAAATACTGAAGATTAATAACAGAGGATGTTGATAACCAATAAACGCCCCCCCCCCCAAAAAAACCCTCCAATCCTGTTACGTACAGCCACTTCTGGCAGATATATAAGCTGCGTTTACATGGACAACAATAATCTACTCTTAACCCAATTAAGACCATACTTTGATTAAGAAGCTACCATGTATCAGCAATTTTACTTACCTTAATCTAATTAAGGTCATACTCGAATTAAGCTCTAACTGAATTAAGACAGATGGAGTACTCCTGTTTTAGTCGCATTATCAACGTGTATTACAGACATGTAACCACCTTAATCACATCATTAACGTCGTGTGAAAGTTTTCACCGCATTTTGCGACAGGACACGAACACACACGGCCGTTTTACGTTTTACGGCGAACAAGAGAGTTCGGCCGCGTCCCAAATCGCATACTTTCCTACTATAGGCCTGTAGTGAGGGAAAATACATGCATCTCGGCTACTATATAGACCTTAACTACGCGATTTGTGACGCACCCACGGCTTCAAGCAGTTGTCTATACGGCTTGAAGCAGTTGTCCATTTGCACGTACAGCATGACAAATAATTAACTGCACTTAAAGCGTTCGTAAAAAAAAAACTCAATTAATTAAAAATAATAAAAAACTGTTTACGGTACCATAACGAAGACGAACTGTATGTTGATACGTGAAATTCTGGAGGGACGTAAGAAGGCGTGGCGCGGTGACGTAACGACGCGGGCTCTTAATCCAATTATGATCTATAACATGTAAAGCGGGTACATGACAGGAGTATTCTAAAAGTGACTCACCTTAACCACATTATTATCTTACTCAGATCAAGGTCAATAATTAGATTACTGCTCTCAATGTAAACGTAGCCAGTGATCTATCCATCAATGAAAGATCTCAGTGGTACTGGATCACATTTGAGTAAGGAGCAGCAGAGGCACATCACAACCATTTGAATATTTGACATGTGGTGGTGCAGCTGTGCTTTCTCACACACGGGCTGCAGGGATTTCTGTGTATTCACTGTACAGGAACTCGGCTTTTCGCCCTACAGTAATCGAATAACAACACAATACAGACTAACTGAAAGGGTTTGGGCCACGTGAGACGGGCTTACATCTCGAGAGCATTCTTGTTTTAAGTCCAAATAGGGAAACAGATCATTCCAGCTCACGCGCCCGGTGTTTTTCAAAGCCAAGTTTACAGAGATGCATGATATATGCTAGCGATGTTAGCTTAACACAGTTAGAGCTCAACTGAACACACCGAACTGTACTGTGCAGTAAGCAGCATTAGCAAACTCGTGCTGCTGTTGCTTAAATGATCATATAAGCGGGACCTATAACCTAGTTTATTTAATGTAGTTATTACTTGAAGCACTTCCACCGCAGACATGTATTAAGTTAGTGTGTGTGCTATTGGTCTAGCCCGAACTGCGACCCGAATTCAGTGGTTTAGTCCGGAGAGTTTTACATAAGAAGTGATGTTATTCTAGTCACCAGAAATAACACAAACTAAATACCGCAACAACAACAACAAAAATCCGTCGCAATTATTATGAGTTGTTTTACTTCCAGGTAATGCCCGGCTGTCCTTTTACGATCAGTGTAGCTAGGTCAACTAAGCAGCCGCCTTGGATTTAAGGCAGAAGGTGAGAGGAGAGCAGCGGGATCTACTGTAGCTTTCTGGGCTTGTGTAGGCTAATAAGCGGAGGAAATCAATGGGCAAGCTAAACATACAGGCCTTTACATATTCTCGGTTCCTCAGCTCGGTTTCTCAGAGCAGAGAGCCCTCTTGAGTTACAGTTTTGTAGTAACACATCCCGGCGCTTTCGTGCAGTTGTCCGAACGAACCCGATCCTACCTATAATCAACCCGACAAACCCCCTGCAGCTACAAATTAGCCGTTAGCACCACACACTCGTATTATTACCTCCACCCTTACCTTTTTTACCGCAACGATCCTGTTATCTGCGAACCCTGGTTTTTTTAGTGAGCTTCCTGGGAACTTATGAAGTACTAATTCCCATTTCCAGTGCCGATTTGTCTAATGGCGGCAGCACGGGAACAGGGTAAACCAAAATAAACCTACTCCAGAGATACAGGGAGGAGGGACGTCACCTGGACTGGTACTCAAACGTGATTGGCTCTTTCTACACGTGACTGATCTTAGCCAATTAGATCCCGCGTATTTCATTTACATCGATTAAAGGGCTTCCGACGCTCCCTGTGTAACTAGGCTGCTAGAAAACTGACAAGCGCGTGCCGCCATCTTGGCTCTTCAAACAAAGTAGTGACAGCCGGTGGGTTGCTTCCTTTGGAGCCGAAATGGCGTGCTTTTCATACACTTCAGGCAGCAGCAACTGTAGTGAAAGGGTGATGTAATCATTTCAGAAAAGATCTACCGCAGCATTATGCAGTGGTTCGGTACAGTGGGTTTGCTGTACGCATTTTCAGCAACGGTTTAGGGATTTGTCTCATATTATTCCTTTTTTTTTTATAGCATCTAAACAAAAATGAAACCGGAATAATTTGCATCTCGATGTAGTGTTATTTAATTATATTTGATTATTTAAAATAAATAAATAAAATGAACCAGTTTTTATGGCGGTCAGCTTGATCTTACATTTTGGAATAATAAAATGGATAGGTTATTGTAACAAACAAACAAACAAACACATAAGAAAAGCATTTCACTACGTTGTATTTAAAAAATGGACATCTTATGTTTAAGTGAATAGGACAGAACATATCATAGAGTTATACACTATCAATGTGTCTACATATGTGCCTCTGTAATTTCATTTATTCAATATTTCAATGAATCAATACTTACTTTCACGGTCAGCTTTCCTAATGGTTAGAAAACTTCTTTAATTTATGACTACCAGTGTTGAAGATACTCCAACCCTGAGGAGGCAAATTTTGACCAGTCCAGTTTGATTCCTGTATCAATGTAGTAAAAATGATGCATGTAAAGTGCTTCATAAAAGTTAATAATGAAAGGACCACAATTTGGATGTGAACAATCCTTTTGTGGATACAGTGCTGTAAGTCATACTATGTGTAGTTGTGTTAATATAAAATCAAAATTCTCTTCATTTAATTTCTTTGTTTTCCATTTCTGACTATTTTAATAGTGAGCATGGCTATGTAATGGCAGTTTGTCAGTTTGTTTTAAAAATTGCTCTTATGTTGTTTACATATGACAAGAACCTTGTCTGTGTTTTTTCCCCCAGCCTGTGGGTGGTATAGCAGTTATTGGTTGTTAACCGGCTTTTAAAGAAGGTAAAAAGCCTATTGAAACAGACTAATCCTTTGTCAACTTCTTAACAGGGGAGAGCTGATTTCAACTCAGTGCCACAATAATAGCTCTTTCCAACGTCTTTGTTTGTTGAGAACACTCTTAGCACACACCCTTTTGTTAGGGAGAGCAGTGTGTTCCCAAAAAATAAAGGTTCATTTTAGTGTAAAAGACTGAATACTATATCAGACATGAAGATATATACATCGTATATGCAATATTTTGTTACAAACACATTGATGTAAATTGATGTAATTATACTCATAGATTATGTTATAAACATTTTCTCAACTTTAACTGGAAAATAAAATGATGGATTTGTTTAAAATACAATTGAATATTTCTGATGGCATTTCTTGTGAAATTCTCACACTCTATGTTCCTCATTTTGAAATAATAGGCTACTTCAGGACATATATACTTTTGGAAAACGTGGAACCTTTAAGAGAGAATTGGTTCTGACTAGAAGGTATTTGGGAAGCTGGGAACCTTCAATAATCCAAATACCCATTAAAGAACCCTCAAACAACCAGTTCCATCCTAAGAATATATTACAATTACCACCTAATTTGATCTGACCAGAGAACTTCTGAATTACATCTGTAAACTCAGAAGACTCAATGTCACTGGATTGCTGTTTACACTGTGTGTCTCAAAGCCAAACCTTGCCTCTATTCTCAATCTTACAACATTACTGCCATCCAGTGGATTTTTTTTTTAGGGAAATTCAATAACAAAGTGTATCACACTGCTGTATCCTTTCTTTACTGGATTGTAATAAAAGTTAAATAGGATTATACGCGATTTTGGCGGCTGCTTTACATTTTATAATTTTATTTTTAATGCAGCCACACTATTATTAATCTTCAGTAATATATTTGAGGGGCACTCCAGAGCTCTGTCACACCAGAGTCCCTGGTTCGAACCGGTTCTCGAGATACTGTCCGTGTGAGTTTAGCATGTTTTCCCAAAATTCCCATGCATTTTCTCTGGGTTCTACGGAGCCCCCCTAGTGCCAGGTAAAATAAATAAATAAATAAATAGATTTATCTGCAATCAGCGCTCTCAGTTTTGTAATCTGCGTTCTCAGTTTTGGTTTCATTCGGAAAAGGGTGCAAAAACGTGCAGGCGAGCTGGCCCTAGGTGTGAATGGATGCGTGAATGTGTGTGTTCATGGTGCTCTGCAATGGAGTGATGTTCCATCCAGGAGGAATTCTTCTGCCTTGCGCCCAGTGTTCTCAGGATAAGCTCCAGATTCACCTCTGACCAGGCTAAAGCACTTACTGAAGATCATTTAAAGAGTAAATATATATTTTTGGTTTTATCAACATTGCACAAAATACAAACAAAATCGCTTATTAACTCAAGTTTTCTACAACAATGTATATTATAATTATGCCTTTTTTTGTTAGGAAATAAGAGTGTCAAATAGGTGTGTCAAGTACAGTACAATAAGAGCAGCCTTTAGTTATTGTATTGAGTGTAAAAATGCTTCTGAATATACTTAAATACAGAAACCTATTGTTATTGTAATTATAACTCCAAAAAATAGTATATTGCAACCCTCTCTGATGGATTTTCTCTGATGTTTTCATCTTCCGTTTTCTAGTATTTATAATGAATAGGTTAAAGTGACTTTTATATTTATATATATATATATTTATATAAAATAACGACCTGAATCCCCTTGTGAAGTTTACTGCAATACTATTCGTTTATATATATATATACACACACACACACACACACACACACACACACACACACGCGCACCTCCCCCATATCGCAGCCACACTCACACCCTGAGCACGAGATGGAGTAAAGCAGGGATCAGGTGAGTGCCACGCTTCTCTCCATTCTCACTGATGTTGTTTTTGCTTGAGACAAATTCTTATGTTCCCACTGCCAAGGTTATGTTGCGCGTATAGTGGTGACTGGCAAGTCGGCGAACGGTGTCCTGCTTTGTCAAAGAGGCCTGCAGAGAAGGAAAAGCTGCCACACACACACACACACACACACACACACATATATATATATCATATTAACACAGCAGCATAGTTATAAAGTATAACGTGGTATAGTAAAATATGTTGAGTTTAATATAGGGTAATTTTCGGTCACCGCTCTCCTGTCTCCTGTAGCCCCGCCCACCTCAAGCGCCACACCTCGCCAACCAATCCGAGCGCAGCGTGACTTCTCCATCACCACACAGTTTCCCAGGCAACAGGGCTGCTCGACTGAAGGCGCTGCATCATCAGCATCCGCTGTTGCGCGCTGCTCGAGGCCGCAGTGTCTCAGCACACACACACACACACACACACACACACACACACACACACACCGCGTTTCACTGGATAACAGATCCAGCCTTTAGGGAAGTGTATGTCTGTAATTATGTGTTTTGATATTATATGTAGACTTGAGGGAAAGGGATACAGGCAAGACAGCAAGGAAAATGACCTGTGCACAGTTTGTCGAAAGCAGAGTGTTGACATGCATTAGCTCTGTGTTTATATTTGTGTGTGTATATAATTCAGGATGCTCCTGCTGGCTGAGTGGAGAATAAAGAGTTAATAGTGAGTGTGCTTCTTGGGGCATGATTGTTTAGCGCTGTCACTGCTTTGGCCCTATCCACGTCCTGCCACTGAGCTTCAGGTATAAGCAAAGTATTGTCTGTATTGTGAGGTGTGGTTTAAGGCATTTCTGTGAACGGTTTGTACACCCCACATGTGTTTTTAATATGTCTGTCCTAAGCTCTGGGCTGTTGATTGTGTCAATTTGTGTCTATAGGTAGAATTCCCTCTTGTCTGGCCCCTCCCTGTTCTGCAAGACACTTGTTTTATTATGGTGATGAATCTTTGTGCTTCAGGAGAAAAAGGAGGGGTGAGATCAGGAGGGATGTGGAGCTCTGTTCCATTAAAGTTGTCCCCCGCTGGTACCAGAGCTTAAACCTTTTCCACAGCTGCCCATCTCCTGTCTTTGTTTTATCCTCATAAAACATGTGCTTTGATCCTGTTATGATTGGAGATACAGTAGGTGACCCAGAATGTGCCACCTTCATGTACAGGACCTGAGAGGCAACAGAAACCTTGCATCTTGATTTTACGAATCAGAAGCTTTTTGTTTCTAGCAATGTATTTTAACCTCAAAATCCAAAACATGCTCAGGTAATAGATTTTAATGTTAGATAATTTAAGTGCTTTGTAACAAACAGCCATATCATGTTTCAAGTGAAGAGTGCAGCAATGTTCTGAACTGTCACTCTGGCATAGTGAGAACAACTAGCCTTTAGCAGAAAGCACAGTAGGGTGGGGCAGTGGGCAGATAGCCACTTTATAGCTTACAGCATTATTAAACCTGTTTGTGGGGAAAATAGATTATATGCAAAAATGAGAATTCATTATATCTATAATAACAAATTAGTAACCCATGAATGTATCGCCTGTATGTTGTATTTGAACTCCTTCCTGTCCTTTTCCTGTTTTCTTATGTTGTACTCAGGTTATTGTGTTGTTGAATCGAGTTGTCGTATCTCTCATTATGGAGTTCAGGGCAGCTGAGAGAGGTTGTTGCTTCAGGAACATTGAACATTGCTGATTAAAAGGTTCCCTCCAGCCATTGTGTTAATTAAGTTCAAAGGTCTCCACATTGATCTTCAGAACCATAAAATAAACGCCTTATAGATACAAAGCATACAATACAATAAAAAAATTCTTTAACCACAGCAGAGGATTCACTCTTGTAGCTATCTTGTATGTTATTCCGTCTAATATCAGATAGATTGACATTACAGATGTGAGGTTTGAATGTTTAAGTGTAATGAACAGTGATACAGTGATACACAAGGGCCGATGTGTTTGCTGACTCACTGAATAAGCTCATCCTCTTTATTAGGTTGACTTCCAGTCCTAATGATACGCCTATGTACATTATACAAGACATTTTCTTGTTAACATGTGTTTTGAAATGGGGTCCTAAAATGGAATTGTTCATAAAATAAGCTTTTGATTGTTATTTGTTATTATTGAGGTTTGCAAAGCAGACTGGTTGGCCTCAGATCTTTCCTTCATTTTAACAAAACCACTAGGAGCACAAAACCCTTTGACTGAAAATATACATGTAATGGCGTCAGTAAAAAAATAAATTATGTGACTATAATGTACAGTGCAAATTCAAATCTACAATTTCAAGAAAGGTCTTAGGATCAGACAACTTCGCGAAGAGATTTATATATAGTTTTATACAACTTTCCAAAATTACAGAAATACAGTCAAAAGTAATTTTAGGTACTTACATTTCTTTTAGGTTTTGTGCAATTCATGTGCAATCAGTTAGAAACATATTATGTTGGTAATAATGTAGTATACACTTGCAATGTTCTACTGATTTGAATCAAATTTTGAACTATTAACTAATAATTGTTTTTTAAATGTCAGTACAGTGTGCGTGTTGAGATTGGGACTATAGAAAGGGGGCAAGGCAGGGGTTAGCTAAGTTGCTAACTAGTAGACTTATAGTTTAGTATTAGTGTTTGCCTTATTTTTAAGTTCTTAACTGATGTTCGTAATATAGTTAGGCATCTGTGTCTGACACTGAGTTTGTTTGTATGTAAGTTAAATTATATGTTTAATATGATGTAACTCAGGGGGGCATGGTGGCTTAGTGGCTTAGTGGTTAGCACACTTGCCTCGCCCCTCCAGGGTTAGGGGTGTGAATCTCGCCTCCGTTCTTTGCGCATGAGTTTGCATGCTCTCTCTTCAGGGGTTTCCTCCTGGTACTCTGGTGTCTTTCTGCTGTCCAAAGACGTGTGTACATGTACATGATTGACATGGTCTGATTTATATTTCCATATAGTCCGTAATCTGTGAATAAGTGTGTGTGCGATTGTGGCCTGCGATGGGTTGGCATCCCGTCCAGTGTGTCCCCCACCTTGTGCACTGAGTTCCCTGTGATAAGCTCCAGACTCCCCTGCGACCCTGTTTAGGATAAGCGGTATGGAAAATGGATGGATGGATGTAAATTATGATAGCAAAGGTTAGGTTGAGGTGAATTTTTGATGAATATTTAAAGGATTTTTACATAATTCCACATAAAATGTATACATTTGTAATTCTCATTAATCTCATTATCGGTTACTCATGTTATGTGAATTGGAATCTGTGCTCTACTAATATATATTTTTACAAATTTTTCTTCTTCTTCTAAAGCTATTGTTGTTAAGCCATTATTATAGTTCTGTTTAAATAGTAGTGCTGCATTGACTAACAACCAATTGTTAAGTTTCACAGTGTGGAAAATGCGTTGCACTAGCTAGCAAATAGCAGCTAATTTGCCATCTACTTATTTCCTGTTTCTACAAATGCACATTTTGCTCCAACATCTGTAGTTAGAGTTCCATTATAAGTGAGTTCCAAGTAAAATAATATTTGGTCCTTTTCTCAGTACAGGTAATGTGTCATTTCTTGGTAATTATTATCGTTCATTTAAAGGAAGGTCCTGGACTCAGCATGGACCTACCACTCAGAGGAGATTTAGATTTGATATATTTAGGTAATGTAAGTATACATGCTGTAGTGTATTCTGAGAAATAATTGACCATACACAGTCTGTTCATCCTTCCTCCAAAATGTAGGGTTGTAGGGTTATTTCTATGAATTACTGAGGATCAACCGATACTTTTATATTGAAATCTCTCCCAGATTTAGCCGTTAGGCAGTTCAGTGACACTGAGCATTCTCTACTGGGAGTGTACTTATGAGCAAAATACATACATTAGGCTTTAAGACTTGGCAGAAAATTCCTAGAAATATACTGAATATTTTGAAATGTATTTTCATGAGGGTTTCAGGTGTGAAAAATAAATACTTTTTATTACTTTTAGCTTTTTTGAACTAGTATTCCTAGGAGATTAGATATTCCAATGCTTGTTCAAAAGTTCAGAAGACAGTCCTAAAATCAGAGTTAGACATGTTTGAAAGAGAATTTGATTCATTTCAATATGTTAATATGATCTTTAATTGAAAGTTATTAAGAGTATAGAGAAGGTAAAAGGAATGACTCCAGTAATGACATTTCTGCTTGATTCCATGGTGAAGAATTATGTGATAGGAGTGATATAAAATATTTTTTACAAGTTATGAAGGTCAGTGATGTCAGATGAATAAAATAGCAGAAGGTCACTGAATACAGAGAGAATATGCCATGAGCCTATAAACTTTACTGTGTAATATGCAGTCATTTCTAAGAAAGACAGAGATTATGTATAGCCTGCCAAAATTACCTTCAGTTCCATTATATTTTTTATAGGACTTTTGTAAATATACATTGTCTCAAAGCAGCTTTACAGAAATCCAGAAATGCAGATTTAGAACTCTAATGAAGAAGATGGGGGTGACAGTGATATCCTTGTAGTGGTTTGTATGATGGTGAAGGATAATGAGCAATATTTTAGCTCTACAACTTTCTACAGTTTCAGGTACAGACATGAGAATGGGTTAAGCTGGCTTTACATTGTATAATTTGCTGTTGCAGACAAAAATCCTACATTATAAAACAATTCTAGGACATAATGTGACATGCAAACTTGCAGGTGATTTAGTGCCACTGCAACCAAAGTTCTGGCAGTATCAGCAATTTTTGACTAAAATCTCAGAGTGAGACCGCTTCTGTGATGCTCATCTAGTAGCCACCAATAGTCCCGTTTCACGATGACGTCAGAAAACTTCTGCTTTTCCGCAAAGCAGTGTATACGTGCTTCCGTTTTACCGTACACGTGCTGGATACGTGCTAACTAACAACACGAAAGGTAAAGTTTCGAATAATAAAGTTGACGTATTTACGGGTTCTTATATTTTGATTCTTTTGATAACGTTAATGAATAAGATGAAAATAAATAAACCTTAAGGTGATGAGCCTCCTCATTTTTCCTCATGCACCTGTGACAACACCCTCTCACTGTCACCTCATCCATGACTACATTCGAAACTGTATTCCAGTGCAATGTTTTGGTGAAAGTGCACAACATTAACCATAAATACGTTACTGACTTTTATCTTACAATACACAATCTATAGCTAACATCAGTAATGTGGAAACACGATTGCAACAATAGTTTGCAATGGCGAATACAATGGCGAAAATTTACAAATACAATGGCGAAATGTAAACGAAACATGGTAATGGACAGAAAAAATACCTTTATTATCTCAAGTTCACTTTGAAGAATGTTTCAGTTTATGTGACCCTATTTTCTGCACGAGCCCTGATCACGCCGATTGATGTAACCATGCTAGTAATCATGCTAGTGATGTAAGCAGAACACAGACTTTGATTGCAGGTCTGTGGTTGGATGATCTTCATTGTATAAACTGATATGAACATGTTATCCCACAGTCTGTTATAAAATTCAGACAAGATTATACTGGGATCATCTTGTACAGTGTGACAAGTAATAATCTGAAATGACTGAGGAAATTATACATCTGTATATCTGTGAACATGAACTATGACTTTTTTTCTCTCTTCTAATCTGTGATTATGTAAATATTAGATGATAGAAGATGACTCAGTTAGGAATTTATTACTCCTGTTTTCTATCAAAGAAAAAGGCTTGGTTATTATTTTTTTCAGTATTTTATATAAAAGGTATTCTCTCATGACTATGAACATTTTTAATTCTTTATCTGCAGTTAACAAATCTGGTCCTCTTTGGTATGGATCTGTTCAGTGCTTAGGAAGGCACATTTTTGTAACATGCCTACTTCCAAAAACAATAAATAATTCAGGGCACGTGGCCTGGAGTCCCAGAGAGAAGAATCCTGACTTTGTTCCAATGCAGACAATCGTCTCAGGTCCTCCATGCTCTCTGGCTGAAGCTAGATTAGTTATTCCTGCATGCTCATTACACTTACTATAGTTTACAGCACACACACACACACACACACACACACACACACACACACACACACACACACACACACACACTCACTGTTCAAACCACAGTTCTGGTAATGGACCCTGTGCATCACCATAGCTCAGATGATGCCAGTTATGGTGAATCACTGCCTGGCAGGAAATAGGTTTTAAACACAGTTATGAGGATGTTGGTGTTACAAGATTAATGCGAGACTCCTCCTAACACTCCCACACTCTTACTGTCCAGTTAACTATCCAGCTGTATTGATTCAGGTTCCTATGGGTTATCTGAGTTATCAAACCCAGAAAGCAATATGATAGGCCTGTATAGAGAGCAGAAACATGGGTGTGCCCTGATATAAAGAAGTAGCACTGCAGGAACAATGGCTTGCATTGTACAGTAGGCTGCTAATTTAAGCTACTTCTTGATGCATCTTCATTAATATAATACTGCGTAGTTATTATGTCATTGTGTATCATTAAGTAAGATGGTTTGTCTGGTTATAGATGGCGTTTCTTAGTTTCTTAGTTTCTTAGTTCCTTGATATACCCAAGTAATCTTGCTGTCAGAGATTATTTTTTGCATATCATAACAATAACTGAGTTCTAATATCTAATATCACTATCGCTCACTGCATTAATTTTTATAATGGATGCACCATCAATGGATGCACAATTCATTTTTTATAATTGATGCATATCTGCTTCTGATATTGAAGTGCAATATCTGTTGTTAGTTTCCTGTTATTACTTCCTAGCTGGTGATTACTGTCATGTTTATGTGTGTAGAAATTTAGTGTGTTGTTTAGTAGTTCTTTCCAGCAGAAAAAGAGAGGCTTGGCCAATTTTGAACAGCTTTAATTAAGATGGCTTGTAACTAGATATTTTGCAGATTCAACAATGTTGTTTACTGGGGTAATAAGTGCCACACGTAGCTACATCAAGCTTTTCAGTGTCAGTTCCGACGACATCTCAGGTCTCATGTAAACATTGCTTGTTATTTGATCCCAAATATAACGGCTATGAACTTATATTTATCAGACATGATACATGAAAATGTTCTTATAATTATGCAAACTGAAAAGTAAATGTACAAACATATCTTTGTGCCCATGCACCAACACACGTGTGCACAATCACATAAAGGTTTTCAATCAGTTTCAGGATGATACAAGTGTGAAGTGTGTGACCGGCTGAATGATTGTAAAAAAAAAAAAAAAAAAAAGATTTCATCTAATATTGCTGAAAGAGTGGATTTACCAAGATACATTAGACAAGTTTTTCCCATGATGAGAAGTAGGTTATATTTCTGAGAGGCATAATTCTAGACACGTTTAGCAGAAACTTACTATGACTAATTACATAACCAGCCACTACTCAGGCTTGCAAAACCTTCTTTAGGTATGAAAGTGTGTCATGAAGAGTACAGTTACACCATGTTTTTAAAGCTCTATATGGACAAGCAGTGTTATGCCATTACATATCCCATACTGACTCAAGTAAATCATATTTATCCCACAAAAGTAAAAGACACATTGTAAAGGAGGAGGAAGATAAAATGATAAAGTAGTGTAGTGATTTAGAAAACAACCTAGGTTGATGTCCTTTGTCATGGCTTTAAAAAACTTTATACCACTATGATTGTGATTTTGATGCTTTTTACATGGTCAAACATTAATTGCTTCAGACTTCCCTGCTGTGCCTTCACATAACATGTACCAGTAATCCTCCATAATAATTCATATAAACATCTAATAATACACAGCTTGCTGTTTAAAAAATCATCTGAAACTTTATTGCAAACCAAGTGTACATTTGGAGGAGGAGCATAGGGTTGAGGAAAAATAACCAAAAAGTAACAACATGAGTGGAGTAGTCTATGCTATCAGCTACCCCTTTGTTCCTGCATAGCCTTTGTGGTTAAATTATATAAACATGGAAACCACTGTGGCAGGGTTATACCTGTATATGTCCATAGTTCCTTGGACTAAGGTTCTTGGGCTAAGCACAATGAAAAGCCATATATTTTGGTTAGCCAACACATTGATTCTTTTTTGTTGTTTATTAGCATATACGATTGATTTATCTCACTGTAGGAGTACCTTTTGCTGTCTTTGACACCAAATTACTATATGCAGGACAGAATTGGTGTGTGTCACATTTCACGTCACACAATGTCACATTTTATTGTTCAGATTGTGACTCGAGGCACATGTGACATTTATCCAGGGTTATTTTTCCAAGGAGTGATCTCATTCTTCAGCCTTTGCCTCATTCTGAGACACAGAGGAAGTGAGAGTCATCTGATGGATCTTGCAGTCATCATAGTACAAGCTGTAAAGCTCCCCGTCACCTCCGTAATGCTAGATTATGCACTGTTTACTGTAAGAAACATCAGACCAGCTTGATAACTTGATTTTACTAAAAATACATTTATGCTGTGAGCATTTATGTGCACTGGTTTATTTTTGAATGCAAGTCTGTGCACTGATTTTTCATTTTCTGTGATTTCCCCCTTGCTGCTCACAAGAGATAGAAAGGCTTGGCTGTATATTCTCTCCATCAGTACATTTCTCTCTCTCTCTCTCTCTCTCTCTCTCTCTCTCTCTCTCTCTCTCCCTCACTGTGTCTCTCACACACATGTGGGTAAGATGAGTGCCACTCTGTGGCTGACACTGTCACAGCAGTACTTTAAGAGGAGGAAGTCTGATTTCAGTCTTTTGGAGTGAATGGGTTTAAGTTAGGCAGCTGGAATATCCAAGATTCTCTAAAGCAGGAAGGATGTTTGAAGCATGTTTGCAGAGTGAGGTTGTCTTCCACTGAAAAGCACAGTGGTACGTCCTCTGTTCTGCTGCATATAACAGAGCACGCATTACACATTAGAATACTATGACTTCCTTATAGAGATAGGCATAGGTAACTGTCTTGTGAGTGTGTATAATTTGTGCCAATCCACATTGCAGATGTTTTACAGTGAATATCAATATGAATATACTGTAGTTTGCAGTTTATACAAATATGAAATCATTTGTATCAGTGTTCTTGCTGGTCTTTGTATTATTATTATTATTATTATTATTATTATTATTATTATTATTTTATTTTATTTTTTACATTTGAAGCAATTCCACCCCTGTCATTAACAAGTTTAACTAGCAAAGGCAAAGCGGAGTACACTGTGGGAATGTCAGGAAGTCATATTGCCTGAATGATTCAACTAATTGGTGCATTTCTATTGTTGCAGAACCAAGTGATGAGGCTGTATAATAAAATAGTTATAGCCTACTGACTACTTGACTGTGGATATTGACTACCTACAGCATATCAATGTGATTTTTTTGTTTCATTTTAAGTTATCTTTATTTGTGTCTTTTTATCAGCCCGAAGGCTGTTCATTTTATAGGAATCAATTCATATACAAAGTGACTGCTATGACCATTATGGAATTATGTTAATGTACACATTTAAGTGAATTATCAATCGTTAGACATCGTTAACGAATTATTAAATCAAACTAACTAGCTGTTAAGTAAAGTTAACTTTGCTAAAGCTGTTAAGTTGAAGAATTTATATATTTTTTTTCCACAAATTGTGGATCAGTGCTTCTGTATGTAAGTTTAATAAAGCACAAACATTTAAAAATATTCTTACATTTTAAAATTGCATGTCATGGCATGTCAGAGGTCATGGCATGTCAGTATCTTTGGGAGGTATAAAGAATTAAGGAATGAAAGTTTCAGGAGAAACAGATTAGCAAGAATCTCAATTTTTAACCACATAGCTGGAATATGCAGTTGAGTTATTCCTGAATGCAGGTCAGTGCTGGTGAATTAAAGAGAGACGTTTCAGTGAGTCCAGTGCTTATGGAGAGGGCAAATATGAATGTCTGTGAAATTCCTGTTTACTTCAAAAGGGAAAATACAAAGTCCTTGGGCATGTTATTGAGCAAGCGATGGACAATTTGTATGCCAGCAGAGCATGAAATGGATTGGCAGAGCATTTTCATCCTTAATCCCCTTTTAAACCTTAAAAATAAATCAATATGTTTCATACTCTTACACTTATATTCTCTCTTCTTCTTTCGATCCCTCTTTCCCCTGTGTTCCCCTTTCTCCTCCACCTTATTTATTCTCCCCTCAGTTTGTACCAAAGTCTTCATCGCACGGATCTAGCACATTTTGACCATGAGCATTGCAGTGTCACCGGTGGCCAGTGAGGCTGCCTCACCTATGATCACCTCTGTCACTCCCACCTTGGAGTCCAGCTCTAAACAGGGTCCATGTGGGCCTAATGAAAGTGGAGTGCTTCAGAGCCCAGAACACCGCCTGAGGAATCAAAAACCCCCTCCCCTGCACACAGGCGCGGACTGGAAGGTGGTGCTTCACCTGCCAGAGATTGAGACCTGGTTGAGAGCGACAGCAGAGAGAGTGAGAGATCTTACACAATCTGTGCAACAGGACAGCCTCAACCGGCACGTGGACGTTCACCTGGTGCAGCTAAAGGTAAGAGACACTTATCTACATGCAGATGTACCTGAAGATGTGCTAAAGTGTGCAATTAAACTATATTCCATTTTTCATATAGATCAGTGTGGCTTCTGTAGCATTTAGAAAAATGTTAATGCAATACATAACAAAAATTATTTGTTAGCTGTTATTTGTTATGTGCTATTAGCATTGGCAGATCAAAATCAGTAAAGTGCCTAAATAGTAACACATGTTCCACATTAACCCCCAAATAAAGAATATTCATGAGAATGAATGAATAAAAAAATTCAGGGTTGTATGCAGGGTTGTATCCCAATTCTGTAGGAAAACTGTGCACCTGACAGTGCTGACTATAGTACTGCAGCATCTCTGATCAACATGCATGCTACTAATTTACACCTGTTTTTCTGAGACAGAAAATCACACACAAAACTGTCCCCTGGTAATCTACCACAGATTAGTACACGAAACTGAATATTTAATCAGACACACTTATTAATTATCAACCCATTTTTTTAGCCAACTTCCTATATAAACAATTCTTACTTGTTAACTAGGTTTTCTTATTGTTAGCTACTTTAGCCTGATAGCTCCAGTGCAAAACTGAAGAAGCACAACTCTCAGACCCCACTCAATGTCTTGTGGGTGATCTTCTATATTTGGTGGAATATAATTTTAATTTTATTTCTGTAAATCATAAATTAAAATTAATTTCAAAACTATTTTAAACGAGCTGGTTCAAAATGAGTCTTTTTCTTTTTCTTTTTTTTTCTTCTTGAATCTTTCCAGTGGAGGGTGGAGTGCCCCATGATTAAGTTATGGGGTATGGACATTTATTGCACGAGATTTACAAATATGGAAATAACAAACAGTTTAAATACTTCATATTATTTGTCTTCTTATGTCAAATGCCAAATACATGAGTAATGCGATGATAAATTACTATAAAATAGCAAGCTAGGTTATCCAACTCTGGTAACACAAATATGCATTACTAACTAAGCGAGCTAAGATAGTTCACTTCAGTTCAGCTTTATTGTCATCATACACGTGTACAGTATAATAAAACTTAGCTAACCTCAGATGTAAATATGGGACTAAGTATTATTATGATTAATTAGGTGAGTAACAGCATTAACCTGGACAATGAACACAGTACACAATGAAAATCACTGTTTTAAGGCAATGACGATGGCTTTAATGATGGCTGGTGGTCTATCTAAGCAAGCTAGCTGTGCTTGGAAGCTAGATAGATAGGTTAGCTACTAAAATGCAACTAAAGAAGCCCACCTTGCTATCTAAATGAGCTAAGCTATTGAAGGTTAAGCTAATGAGTTGGACCTAGGTTTAAAGTCATCCTAATGTTATTCCCCTTGTAACTGCTAGAGCTCCAATTCTACCCAGTGCCCTTTTTAAATAAGCAATTATATAATTGCTGTATGAGGGCTTTCTATAAATAGAAAGCTTGCAGGCTGTGTATATTTGCAGTACAGTGTCTTCAGTAAGAAGTGAAGTATTCTGGCTGTTCATAGAATAGTGGATAAACAAGACAGTAATGTTTGGAACTGAAGGCTTTTAGATGCTGCGTCAGGCACAGCTCTCTCAGCAAGTTCATTGTTAATACAGGAGTGACAGAACATCTGTTGAAGTCCACTCTTATAAGAGCACTATTCTTGCATCACTCTGACTTCAGCTAGCTCTGACACGTGTTCCTCTGATCCCTTTTTCATGTTTAAACCAAACACACTGAAGCCCCTCTTGTCATGGCTTAGCTGTGGCTGTCAATAAATTATGTGTGATGGGTTGTAGCGGGGAAAGGACATGTTTGTTTTGTCTGTGTCTGAACAAATATGAGATGCCACACAGTGACTTGCAGGACGTTGTTTAAGTGAATATGTTACTACCATGATCTTGATTACTTCACGTATGTGGACAAATACCATTTCTACTGGCTTAAATAGTTGTTTTGGAGGTACTGTTTTAATAGAAATTATTATAATAAAATTACTGTTGGTTTTTGGTTTTAGACTTCTTTTTACAATCAGGAAAAATAGGGCCTGGTTTCCTAAGATCATCCTGATTATTTTAAAAATCAGAAATCCCTCAGGCTTGGATGCAAACCCTTGGTTTCAGATAATTGCGTAAAACAAATACAGACAAGTCCAAAGGGCAAGGTAGTAATCAAAACCAATAAACATGACAGGGGTCAGGTGATCTACAACAAGAACAGAACTCGGCAGGGACTGAATTTTTGTTGTGCATTGTGGGATTTTTTAGGGCGTGAACGTTCCAGTGCACTGGAAAGATTTTGATTCTGCGTCCGAAACCGAGTACTTACTTGCTATATAGTGGGTGAAATACACGTATATAGTAGGCGAAATACATGTATCTTAGCTACTATAGAATAGGTAAGTACGCGCTTTACGACGCAGCCCACGGCTTCAAGCAGTCGTCTATTTGCACGTACAGCATGACAAATGAATAATTAATAAATTAATTGCTCCCTGGGATAGGTTCCAGGTTCCCCGTGACCCTGAAAAGGATTAAGCGGTATAGAAGATGGATAGATGGATGGTACAAAATAATATTAGGTTGTGTTCACAATAGGTATTTTTCCTCATATTTTATGTGGAAGACTATGAGAAGCGCCACAATTTGACTGTGGATGGTTAAAAAATATATAGCTTTTTTTTTTATTATTACCTAACCAATCAGGTTGCAGCTCCAGTGGCAAGATATAGTGGTAAATGGTGCACTTATATAGTGCTTTTATCCAAAGCGCTTTATACTCATTTTCCCATTCACACACACACATCAATGGTAGCAGAGCTGCCATGCAGGGTGCTAACTTGCCATCGGGGGCAACTTGGGGTTCAGTGTCTTGCCCAAGGACATGTGGAGTCATCCGGGCCGGGAATCGAACCGCCAACCCTACGATTAGTGGACAACCCGCTCTACCAACTGAACCACAGCTGCCCTTTGGGTGCTTTTGGAGTACTAGTGCAAGATATAGTACTGATGGTTTCTGATGTAGGAGTATATAGTTTCTGATGTAGGAGTATATAGTTTCTGATGTAGGAGTATATAGATTCTGATGTAGGAGTATATAGATTCTGATGTAGGAGTATATAGATTCTGATGTAGGAGTATATACAGTGGTGTGAAAAAGTGTTTGCCCCCTTCCTCATTTCCTGTTCTTTGCATGTTTGTCACACTTAAGTGTTTCGGAACATCAAACCAATTTAAACAATAGTCAAGGACAACACAAGTAAACACAAAATGCAATTTGTAAATGAAGGTGTTTATTATTAAAGGTGAAAAAAAATCCAAACCATCATGGCCCTGTGTGAAAAAGTGATTGCCCCCCTAAACCTAATAACTGGTTGGGCCACCCTTAGCAGCAACAACTGCAAGAAACGTTTGCGATAACGTGCAATGAGGCTTTTACAGCGTCCTGGAGGAATTTTGGCCCACTCATTTTTGCAGAATTGTCCTAATTCAGTTACATTAGAGGGTTTTCGAGCAGGAACGGCCTTTTTAAGGTCATACCACAAC
>JAFFST010055696.1:90575-107938 GCA_022414735.1 Noturus placidus
TCGTTTCAGCTTGAGTACACGAACAGATGGTCGGACATTCTCCTTCAGGATCTCTTGGTAGACAGTTCCTTTTATCACGGCAAGTCTTCCAGGAGTATATAGTTTCTGATGTAGGAATATATAGTTTCTGATGTAGGAGTATATAGTTTCTGATGTAGGAGTATATAGATTCTGATGTAGGAGTATATAGTTTCTGATGTAGGAGTATATAGACTCTGATATAGGAGTATATTGCTAGCTACCCACCCAGTACTTAATTAGTCAGCTCGGGTTTGTAATTTTTTTTTGAGCACAAAAAGAATTTTTTTCAATTTTTTTTCTCATTTTAAAAATGGATAATCTAAGTTCTAATGGCAATAATAATAATAATAATAATAATAATAATAATAATAATAATAATAATAATAATAATGTGGAGTGAATGTTTTGCCCAGCCCCTCAGGACTCATTGGGAATGATTGCTCTCTTTGTCTGTTCTTTCAGGAGACAATGAGACAGTGATTCCTTTTGGGTTACGTAGTGCAAACACTGCTGAATGGAATTGACTAAAACTCCTCTGTTACAGAGGCTCAGTTATTTCTATTCTTTTGTTAGATTCAGTAGTTCAAGATTCAGTGCTTCTTGAATCCAAAACAATGATTAATGTGGTTTTATATGAGTGGAAAAAAAATAAATAAATAAAGGTCATAGTTTAGTCACTGTCCCTAACAAGTCCTACTATTACTCCTGTAAATATACTTTCCTTACTGTGTTCCAAGCAATCGCCTAATCCCATGTGACATTTTTAGTCTGCGCAATCCTATGGTTTCATCATAAATGTGATTTGATAATTATAATCATGATAATCTACAATCATTTTGATGGGTGAAAGTACAGACAAGATTAGTGACAGTGTGTAGTGTTCTCAGTGCTCTAACAAACCTGATAATAACTGTCCTTTGTGAGCTGAATGGCTTGTCCTAAAGCAGAGTAAAGTATAAACTATACAGTGTTGTGGCCTAGCAATTTTACACTTTTACTGTGTCAGTCAATTTTAGATAGTTTAAGTCTGCCATCTAGTGGAGAAATGTATTATTGTTTCAATTAATAAGTTTTCTTGATGTAATTTAGTTCATGGCATTTTTTAGATGGACAAAAAACTAAATAATTGTATGTGTATGTGTAATACAGATAGGAAAAGTATGTGTTTTGTATGTGTAATATAGATAGGAAAAAATTTCATTTAAATGTAAAAAAAAAAAAGAAAGAAAAGAAAAGCTAATGAACATATCATATAATTTCGCAGAACTGACTAAAGGTACTGTCATGTATAGCTACTTTTATACGCAAAGTGGGCACGTTGGAGTAGCCAGCTTTACCCTTAGCTGATCATGCATTATCCCATTCCATATATAACAAATTGTGAGGACATTTTAATTTTGATCTTCTAAAGCATGACTTGATGTTCTCCAAAAGAACCATGAAATCACTTGCAAATTAGTTGCTTATGTTATAAATGTAGTTTTTGAAATACTGAAAATTGAAAGATTGAAATATTATTCAAGACATAAATGCATCCAGCAATATGGTGTGTGTTATCAAAGTTGGTATACCAGTACATGGAAGTATCAGCCTTTACTTGATGTCAGCTGATTTTAGGCATACATGTAATGTCAGTGGTGCCTATTATTATTAGTTTTTCAAAATGTTTATACATAAATAACAGTTAAAGAACTTGTTAAAGAAACACAATATCAATGTTTTGTAACTACCTTTTTAGTTTGTCAGTTTTTTGACATTGCAGGAAGAGACTGTGTTGTTATTTTTCTCCATTCCAGGCATCACAAACTAATATTAGAAAATGTGCTGATAATGTTGAACTCTTTTGTAGAAGAAAATGCAACAATAAAAAGCCTTTATTTAAAAAAGATTAAATAAAACTATACAATTGTATAAAATCTTTGTTTGTTTCCATGAAGGTTGCCAATAATTATGCTGGACACTGTATCCCCATGCTAGTAAAAATTGGCCAGGGTTTAAAAATAACTGTAATAAAACCCCTGTTAGAGAGGAGTTAGTGTGGGAGTTAGTATGAATATAGAAATAGTGTACTAGTCGAGGTTTTTATTCTACACGGCAAAGAATTACATCTTTGCAAATGGAAATACAGTTAATGTAGTAATATCTATCTAGTAGAAGGCACGCTGGCTTAGTGGTTAGCATGTTTGACTCTCACGTGGAATGCTGCCTCTTCCCTGAGTGTGTGTGGAGT
This sequence comes from Noturus placidus, assembly GCA_022414735.1. Lineage (NCBI taxonomy): Eukaryota > Metazoa > Chordata > Actinopteri > Siluriformes > Ictaluridae > Noturus > Noturus placidus. The sequence goes on from JAFFST010055696.1 coordinate 92,827, forward strand.
TGTCATGTTCTCCCTGTGCTTCCTCCAGGTACTCCAGTTTCCTCTCCCAGTCTAAAGACATGCGTTGTAGGCTGATTGGCATTTCCAATTTGTCTGTAGTGTGTGAATGTGTGTTATTGTAGTATAAGCAGTACATAAAATGGACGGATATTTATCTAGTATTTCCTATTATAAGATTACAATAAATCAAATATAAGTTTATTAATCTAATTTCTATTAATCTATTTCAAGCCATTTTTACTTTGCTAATTTCAAGCTTAAAATAGGGATGTTCTATATGCAGATAATTTGACTATTTCTTTATCATTTATTTCTAGAAAAAAAAAATGATCAGCCAATACAATAAAAAACCAAAAACAATTAGAAATAGGTTTAATAATCTTATTTTTCTGTAGTTTTATAATAGAAATTACTGGACAAACTTGTTTATATTCAAAATATTTTCAGTTGCTAAGATGACATGTTTTGCAGTGTAATACTTTCTGATGGTCATTTAGACCATTTTGGCTTCTGTGCTGATCCAAATGATCGAAGTATTAACGTGAACCAACCGGAACTTGTTTTATTTTTATTCTGCCTAGAATGCTGCTCTTTCGCCATTGCATACTTACCACAATTATTAAATTGTTTTGATGTCAACGTAAAGTTCAGCAACTCTTGTGTGGTGATGCTCGATGCAGTTAGTTGAATGTGTACTGATATCTGTTTACCACTAAGTGGTGTCATCACCGGTATATTTGGCTTACATGTAGAAAACACATCAGGCATCATTCTCAAAAAGTCCATTGAAAAGGTGGTATAAATATGGCTATGTGCAGAATGTGTAGTTGTTACTGTATGCTGTGGTGCCATCATCCACCAGCAGCTGTGTGTAGAATGTGAAGAGGGAGAGGGGTGTGTGTAAAGATCTTGCCTTACAGCTGCAGTGTCTACATTCCCTTCTGAGCCCTACCCACTAAACAATGTGCGCATAGTAGGTGTGGACAAACTTAAAGCGACCATGCCTTTGGTGTTAAACTAAGCACACATTCACACACATATGCATACAATGAGGTGCACAGTGTATATACAGGATCAGGTCTCCGAGAAGACTTGCAGCTGCTTGTGGATATTTATTTCGGGTGATGTAATCCCAGCACTCTTGAGAATTCGAATAATCCTTATTGCGCCCAACAAGAGAAAGCGCAAACATGAGAGAAAGAAGTATTTGGAGGAGAACTCTGAGGGCAGTGTTGACCAGAAAGGGTTTTCACTTCCAAATTTCACAGGCATTTTAGTCTTTGTGGTTGAAGGGTGCAATATTCTATATGAGATACAGTTTTTGAGTAAATAAATCTGGTCAAGCTCATCCGGAGGCACTCAGAATAGCCACAGAGACACTGAACATAAATTTGAACCTGCTTTACTTTTGGTGTCAGCATGGAATATATGGGGGATAATAGGGGGCGTCTGTGGCTCAGTCGGAGTGGGTTGTCCACTAATCGTAGGGTTGGTGGTTCGAATCCCGGCCCGGGTGATCCCATGCCGAAGTGTCCTTGGGCAAGACACTGAACCCTAAGTTTTCCCCCAATGGCAAGCTAGCACCTTGCATGGCAGCTCTGCTACCATTGGGGTGTGAGTGTGCTCTCATTTGTGAGTCGCTTTGGATAAAGCGTATATATATTGTCCATACCTACTTCAGACCTGAACAAGACCATTTGGATGTCAGTACAATAGAATTTGAATGAAGGCCAATGTATACATCATTGTATAATTTTAGTTGGACAGCACGGTGGCTCACGTTGCCACATCACAGCTCCAGAATCCCTGGTTCAATTCTGAGCTCGACTTTTGGTCTTTGTGGAGGTTCATATGTTTTCCCCACATGTGTCCAGGTTTGCTTTGGCTTCTGTGGTGTCCTGGTCCTTGGATAGTCTGTGAACCTACCGGTTACTGAAGACGAACGAATAAAATATATTAGTTTACTTTATAAGAGTTTCATGATTTTTCAAACTACAGGGTGTCTCAAAAGTCTCCATACATAGAGGACTATGTATGCCAGCACCATGACCGTTGTACCTTTGTCAGTGGATGTTTGTGGGCGTCCACTTCTCAGTTGGTCGGCAACACTTCGACTTTTTTAGTTTGTCAATAAGATTGGCACTAGTGCCATGTGTGGTGATGCTCATGTTTCATGATAAAGCCCATCCTAATCTTGTGAGAGCTTCTTGATCCAGCCATAAGAATGATTTCAATACGTTCTTCTTTTTTTCAAAGGCATTCTTCCCAGCTCACAAATAAAGGTCCCCAGGATGTCCCCTCTACGAACGTCCCCCGAATGTCCATGTATAGGGTCCCCTTGACATCCTACAAACGTTGATGGGGACGTTCACAGGACATCCAGCAGCCATTTGGGAAGCTTAGAGGACTTTTGCTGAAATGAACACATTCAGAATTGTTATGATTTACGTTATGACTCTTATACATTATAAACCGGACCAATTGCGGACCTAAGTGGATGTTTGCGATGTCTGGGGGCGTCCCTTGTTTGCTGGGTTAAAGGCTATCTGAGAAAACATATATACAGTGATGTGAAAAAAGTATTGCCCCATCCTGATTTCTTCTATTTTGGCTTATATCTCATACTGAATTGTTACAGAAATTAAAACAAAATTTAAAATAAAACAAAGGCAACCTGAGTAAACACAAATTACAGTTTTTAAATGATAATGTTGTTTATTGAAGCAAAAACGTTATCCAATACCAACTGGCTTGTGTTACTAATTCCCCAAATCTATGAAAGTGCATTCGTAATGGGGTTCAGCTGGATTAGACACAACCAGGTATAATTACTGCCACTTTTGGGACACTGTACATTATCTTGCTGGCTCACTAAGACCGAGATCCCGTCATTCATTTTTCCCTGCACAAATGGAAGTGCAGAGTGCAAATCTCTCTGAGTTATCATTAACGTATGAAGAGACTGTCCAGCAAATATCCAGTATAGCATCTCACAACTCTGTCTCTTCCTCTCAGCAGCAACAACATCAACAACAACAGAAAGTGACTCTGTCTAAGGGCATGTGGAATGTCATAGGTTCTCGGGAGTGTGAGTGTGACCTCCCCAGTAGCAGACGCTTGGCCTGTTTGCACTTGGCTATTTTAAGTGAACCCAGCACAAGGGCTCTGTGGAGGAGGGGAGGGAGGTCGAATCCCAAAATAGCCATGCAGTAGTGAGAGCCCCTCCTTCAGAGAGGAGCAGGGGAAAACGGGTCAGTGTTGGGGGTGTGAAAGACAGAGTAAAGCTGGACAGACAGAACAGCCTCTAAAACATGTGTTCAACAGTGGCAGTGTAGATACAGCTCAACCTTGCTTACATTCTCTCAATGCATTGCTATTCTTTTTTTTATTAAAATTCTTTCTTTTTCATCTTATATTGTGCAGCCCAGAGGAGGTAAGCATGTGCCACTTGGAATATAATTGTCATGCATTACAGTAGTATAGTTTAATTCAGTTCTAGGATGTGCATGGTTAAGGTTACAGGCAATTATGTCATACCTTATAATACAATACATTATGCCATATATAGTGCAGAAATAAAATCTAATTTGCGTGGTTGGATCTATATAAAATGCTGTATCACATTCCACTGAGTTTCTACAGTCTGTGTACTTAAGAAGATTTTTTTGTTCATGGTATTTTTTTAAAGTTCTGTTGCTACTTGTGTGCTTTAACTATGAAAAGTAAGAGTGCACATGGTGTTGAGAGGTTGTCTTTAGATCCCTCGTGTTGTTTTCACTGTTCACACGTTGAGTGTTTGCTGCACACGTGCAAACGACATGTAGGACATCTCAGAGTTGTTTAAGGCTCTGTTATGTCATATGTGATAATACTGAATAGTGCATAGTGTATATTAGTGTTTAAATGGACAAAAGTTAGAGTACATTTATAGTAAATCTGTACATATACATGCAGTAATATTCATTATTGACTTCCCTTTACTTTCACACTATCCGTTGTTACCCGGATGAGGATGGGTTCTCATCTGAGTCTGGTTCCTCTCAAGGTTTCTTCCTCATATCATCTCAGGGAGTTTTTCCTTGCCACTGTTGCCACTGACTTGCTCATTCACACATTTAAAATCTGTATCCGGTGTTTATCTGTTTCTGTAAAGGTGCTGTGAGACAGTGTTTATTGTAAAAAATGCTATACAAATTAAATTGAATTTAAATTTAATTGTGTACACAAAAAATGCTCATGAAATATTACTCTAATGTTGCCACATCAAGAGTTAATGGTTATCAATGCTAATATTAGAATCATAATAATTGTTCATAATATTTTACTTAAGGTGGTGTGAAGTCCTTTGATCAGGTTTAGATGCTGGTTTTTTTGTGCAGTTGACCCCTATTGTAGTGTTTATTTTTGAGCCACTGTGGTAGAAGTCTCGTGTCGGGTGTAGGGTCTTTATTATGTTGGCAGAAGGTCTGACCTACATTCAGACATGACACATTATATTAGGAGGTAGGAAGCACCATGGCCAAGATGCTGGTGCCGGCTGGCAACATCACAAGAGTCATAACAGCGCAGCAGTTGCTTTGGCATATCTGCTGTATTCTAGTCCTTCATAGTTACCAAAGTCCTAATTTCTTTACTTTAAGCAGTGCAGTAGTTTCCCATATGGAGTTAGCTGGAATCTCCAAGATATAAAATTCCTGCTACTTATATTGGCACCCCTGGTAAATATGAGCAAAGAAGGCTGTGAAAATTTGCCTTTATTGTTTAACCTTTTGATCTTTTGTTAAAAAAAATCGCAAAAATACTCTACTCTCATGGATATCATACAATTTCAAACACAACACAGGTTTATCAAAAAAACAAAACTTTAAATCTGTTAAATATAGGTGTGCAACAATTATTGGCACCCCTATGAATTAATATGAGAAAAATATATTTGAAGTATATTCCCACTGATATTTAAAAAGTGTTTTGTACACCTGGGTGACTAGGAACAGGAAATTGTTCAACCATGACTTCCTGTTTCACTGGGGTATAAATATTAGGTAACACATAGGCCAGATTCCTTTAGTCATTCATAACAATGGGTAAGACAAAGGAATATAGCTTGTGGTGTGCTGCAAAAGGTTGTTGAGCTTCACAAAATGGGAAGTGTCTATAAGAAAATAGCAAACGCATTGAAAATGCCCATTTCCACCTTCAGGGCAATAATTAAGAAATTCCAGTCAGCTGGAAATGTAAAGAATCAACCTGGAATTGGACGCGTGTCTATATTGTCTCAATGCACTGTGAACAGGATGGTTCGAGAGGCCAAAAAATCTCCAAGGATCATAGCTGGAGAATTGCAGAAGTTAGTTGTGTCTTGGGGTCAGAAAGTCTAGAAACCTACAAACCCGAATTACCTACGTCACCACATGTTGTTCGGAAGGGTTTCAAGAAAAAAGCCTCTACTCTCATCCAAAAACAAACTCAAGCATTTTCAGTTTGCCAGACAATACTGGAACTTCAAATGGGATTGTGTTCTACGATCAGATGAAACCAAAATAGAGCTTTTCGACAATAAACACCAGAGGTGGTTTTGGTGCACACAGAGAGGTAGTCATATGGAAAAGTACCTCATGCCCATGGTTAATTATGGTGGTGGATCTTTAATGTTTGGGGCTGGATCTTTAATGTTTTTCTGCCAGAGGACCTGGACATTTTGTTAGGATACATATCATCATGAACTTGATTAAATATAAACAGATATTAAATGAAAACCTGACTGCCTCTGCCAGAAAGATTATAAATAGCTATGGTTGGATCTCCCAGCTCGACAATGATCCAAAACATACATCAAAATCAAAAACTTGTGTGGTGAACTGAAGTGGAGAGTCCACCAGCGTGGACCTCAAAATTTGAAGGATCTGGAGAGATTCTGTATGGAGGAATGGCATTATAGCTGAAGACTTAGAGCTGTTATCTTGGCACAGAGAGGTAGCACAAAGTATTGGCTAAAAGGCTGCCAATAATTGTTGTACACCTATATTTAAAAGATTCCCCCCCGATAAACCTGTGTTGTGTTTGCAATTGTTTGATATCTATGAGAGCAGAGTATTTTTGTGACTTTTTTTTTAACAAAAGATCACTGAAGAAGGGATGAGAACTTCATGAGAACTTCATATTATAACATTTATCTGTGGAATAAAGAAACAACTCATTCCAGTATTTGTTTATAGAAATCGATTTTCAGTGTTACTTTCTAACAGTTACTAACATAACAGAAAGCAGGATTTCTATACTAATAGAATGTATAGATTGTTATAATAATGTGTATGTTATTCTCGTATGATTTTCCTTCAATAGAGCATATGTTCACGTGTGTGTGTGTGTTGGTGTCTGGGTGGCTGAGTATGTCATATTTTCCCAGCAGCTGGACCCCTGTTTTAGGCCAGGGTAAAGATTTCTGTCTCACAGTATTAAATTCTGAAATGAACCTTTTAATATCAGCAGTTTGTAATTTATTCCATAGAGACAGAGAAAGAAAAAGCAGCCAGGAGTAATTATACTATTCGTGGTCTTACTCTTACCAGCAGCTATACTTGAATCCCACATATTTATTTATCTATTTAGAACAGGGGTTCTCAACCTTTTTGGCCAGTTACCCCATTAAAGGCTGAATGTTGTCACACTGTCAGTAAAAGGCCACTTTGATTAACATGAGAGTGTGTTGGACTAGGTGCTCCAAACTGGAGGAGATCCAAACTGAATGAAGGATAATGAAATTGGAATAATAATAATAATAATAATAATAATAATAAGTAAAGAAGAAAAATAATTTGACAGTTTTACAAATAAGTCATAAATTAAATTTTAATGGTTGGTAAAAATCGAATGCAACCCCAGCTGCACCCCAGGTGACCCCACGTGAGGTCACGACCCCTAAGTTGAGAACCTATATCTTAGAACAACATGTCTTTTCCCATAGTCACTTATCTTAGAACAAGAATGGACAAGGATTATGCAAGGTGCATTTGTGCTTCTTTCACTGCTGATACTGCTGTTTTTTTCAGTTTGAACAAATGTCACCATTGCGAAATTCATTGTAATTATAATATTTGAAAAGGAATGCCATCCATCCATTTTCTATACTGCTTATCCTACAGGGTCGTGGGGAACCTGGAGCCTATCCCAGGGAGCATCAGGCACAAGGCGGGATACAAGCTGGACAGAGTGCCAATACATCGCAGGGCAATTTGAAAGAAATGTCAATCAGTAAATTTTTAAGAAGACAAAACTGTCCTCAGAACTCTGGGATATTTGGGAAGTGTGCTCAGCTCGGTGTATTCTCATAATTCTCTACTTGTACTGGAGAAACAGAGTGTCTAAGAATTTAGGGGTTGAGATACTCGCAGTTTAATTGCTTTGTATTTAGGAGAATACAGAGAAGTGGAGAGAGACAAATACTTAATGAGAATTTTGTTGGCTGCTAGTAAACAAGCATTACAAGCAAATGGTTCCACAGTATTCCACCAGTTATATATTGTTGAGGAAATTCAGCGAATGAAATGAACGAGCTTACCTTTGAGAAAGAAAAGGTTAGAATCTCTGAGCAAAAATGTTTACTGTGATATAAACATCCATTGTACATATAACTGATTTGCCTGACTGTCTCACATCCTGTTACTTAAAAAAAGATACATCAATAATTCTGTCATGATCCTAAATCATAGACTTATCACCTCCATTAAGTTTGCATGTTGTGTCCTGTTTGTTTATAGTTTATTTTGTGTGGGGAAATTAGCAGGCACAGAGGACCGCATTCAGAAAAGTTGCCCAATTTGTAAGTTTGTTCATTTACAGCAAAGTCTTTATCATTGTCAAGGTCCAAGTGCATCCTAGGGCATCACACTCATACACACTCACACACACACACACACACACACCACACACACACACACACACACACACACAAAACAAAAAAAAACACCCAGATAACAGCTAAGAGCCAATCAACCTACTATCATGGGTTTAGGAGGTGGGAGTAAACAAGTGTACACTGAGGAAATATATGTGCACATGGGGAGAACAAGTAAAACTCAGACAGTCACTGGAGCTCAAACCACAGTCCTTGAATATTTAGACTGTGATAAGAATGGTTATAACAGTTTTAATCTGAATATGTGAGATTCAATAAATGAATAAGTTATGCCATTCCTTTAAACTGAAGCGCTAGATTAAGTTTATATTTGCTCCCATAAAAAAATACTTAACACTGTGTGTTTACACTAATAGTTGGTTTTGATAATCACAATATTGAAGATACTCTTAATGAGTTATAACATCATCATGATTAGGCTGGAACTGGGCTAAACTGGTTTTGCTAATTTGGCTCTATTCCAGTTTGGACCAGGCTGGTCATGCTGTTGTTGGTCATGTGGGTGTAAACTTGAAGGTAAAAGGTTTTTGTACCTAGGATAAAGGCACAATATAATAATTCTGATTGTCACAGTTTTATTTATTGGTCCCCAAAGTGTAATCAGGGTCATCTGTGTTTGCGGCATGTGGCACAGTGTCAGTTCACAGTGCCGTGTGGGATAGAGTTGTTTACGCTGTGATATTGTGTGTAAATTATTCACATCTCATGTGAAAATGACTCAAGTGCAAAATGTGGAAGTATGACATAAGTCTTCCTGTATTTCATGCGGTGGCTGTATAGAGTTTTGTAAAACATTCGACAGAAGGTATTATTTTTTACGGTAGGTGCCTTTTAATAGGTTAACACCTGACTTTTTGAGATCCTTGCTTTTGTCAGTTCAAATACCTGCTGTGGCATCTTTAGACCTAATCTGTTGGTTTATACTTGATGGTGATACTTATGTTTTACATTACATCTCTTTATCAACATCTCTTTATTTCATCACTAGTTTTGTTTTCTCTCAAAGCATTCTGCAGTTGTAAAAACTATCTATTGCATTTTGGGTTTGTCATCATTTCCAGAGGAAGGAATATTAGCTTTGGATTAAAAGAATGTGAGGTCTCATAACGTAAATCAGTTTGTATAATCTACTGTATGTATGTGTGTGTGTGTGTTTCTGTGTGTGTGTCTGTGTGTGTGTGTGAAATAGGACATCTGTGAGGACATATCGGATCATGTGGAGCAGATTCATGCATTGTTGGAGACTGAGTTCTCCCTGAAGCTGCTGTCGTATTCAGTGAACATCATTGTTGACATCCGCACCGTGCAGCTCCTTTGGCACCAGCTCCGTGTGTCTGTGCTGGTTCTGAAGGAGAGACTTCTCCAGGGCCTGCAAGATTCCAACGGCAACTACACCCGGCAGACGGACATACTGCAGGCTTTCAGCCAAGACCACGACCAGGTCACACACACACACACACACACACACTCACACACACACACACACACACACACACACACAGTGTATCATATGCAAACACAGGTTGGAATAGCATGTCAAAGACTACGTAAACACAGCGAAAGATGCTATGTAAGACAAAATAGGGAGAATATATCCTACCTAATACAATACACAGACAACTTATTCATTCTGCAGCCACAAATATCTCATATGTATCTCAAGAATAAAAAAAAAATGATATGTACTAGTTGTATACTTGCTTTGGAATAAAATGGGATCAAAAATATACTCACATCTGTAAAAATATACTCACATCTTGCATCTGTAAAAATATACTCACATCTCACATCTGTAAAAAATATACTCACATCTCACATCTGTAAAAATATACTCACATCTGTAAAATATACTCACATCTCACATATGTAAAAAATATACTCACATCTCACATCTGTAAAAAATATACTCACATATGTAAAAATATACTCACATCTCACTTCTGTAAAAATATACTCACATCTGTAAAAATATACTCACATCTCACTTCTGTAAAAATATACTCACATCTCACTTCTGTAAAAATATACTCACATCTGTAAAAATATACTCACATCTCACTTCTGTAAAAATATACTCACATCTCACTTCTGTAAAAATATACTCACATCTGTAAAAATATACGCACATCTCACATCTGTAAAATATACTCACATCTCACATCTGTACAAATATACTCACATCTCACATATGTAAAAATATACTCACATATCACTGTAAAAATATACTCAAGTCTCACATCTGTAAAAATATACTCACATCTGTAAAAATATACTCACATCTCACATCTGCACAAATATACTCACATCTCACATCTGTAAAAATACACTCACATCTCACATCTGTAAAAATATACTCACATCTCACTTCTGTAAAAATATACTCACATCTGTAAAAATACACTCACATCTCACATCTGTAAAAATATACTCACATCTCACTTCTGTAAAAATATACTCACATCTCACATCTCTAAAAATATACTCACATCTCACATCTGTACAAATATACTCACATCTCACTTCTGTAAAAATATATTCACATATCACTGTAAAAATATACTCACATCTCACATCTGTACAAATATACTCACATCTGTAAAAATATACTCACATCTCACATCTGTAAAATATACTCAAATCTGTAAAATATACTCACATCTCACATATGTAAAAAATATACTCACATCTCACATCTGTAAAAAATATACTCACATCTCACATATGTAAAAATATACTCACATCTCACATCTGTAAAAATATACTCACATCTCACATCTGTAAAAATATACTCACATCTGTAAAATATACACACATCTCACATCTGTAAAAATATACTCACATCTCACATCTGTACAAATATACTCACATCTGTAAAATATACACACATCTCACATCTGTAAAAATATACTCACATCTCACATCTTAAACATCTTGTTTTTAGTTAATTTCTGTTTTCAAAAAGAATGATATAAACATCCATTTGACATATAACTGATTTGCCTGATTTTTTTCTGATCCCGGTTTTTTATGAGGACATTTTGTGTTTCTCTTATCTGTATGAAAATTTCAAAATATCTGATGATTCGTACTTGATACTTATGTTTTACATTACCTCTCTCTTCATCAAGAGCTACAGTATGTATTTTGTCTCTAGTCTTGTTTCCTCTCAAAGCATTTTGCAGTTGTAAAAAGCATCTAGTGCATTTTGTTTGTCATCATGTCCAGATGAAGGAATATTAGCTTTGTTTTAAAAAAAACCTATCACAACCTATTAAAGCTATTAAAGCCTACTACATCTACATCTTGTAAACAACCTAAAAAAACCCATTACATACTTGTAAACTACAATACACTACATTCAGTGAATTAAATTACATAGCCTACAGTATAAACATAAAATTTTAGCTTTTAATAATGCTTTGGGTGGCTAAAATATGGGAATGTATATGCATACGATGCTCAGGATTGAACCTTAAAATCTCAGCTGTGCCAAAAAATGATGAAACAGGAATTTTTTATTTTATGGTTAAGGGATAGGTGATAAATCACATCACTTTTCTGTTAGCAGAAAGTTCCATTTGAATCTTATAACTTTCTATGTAGTTTTCATTAAAAATACTAAGTAAGGAATAAAGCACAGTGCGCACATTTCATGTTGTGCTGCACCATACCATCCTGTCATTGATTATTTTCCCATAAAACCATGTCCTGAAGTGCTTCATTTCTTTTATATAACAGAAATTTGCCAGCATTTTTTAAATTTATATGTAGTAAAACATGGCATGTCAGACTATTTATGGTTATTTAATATCGTAGCCCATTCATGAAAAAGATGGTTCCTGTATTCACTTACATTATAGCAGATATAAACTGCTGTTCCCTCACTTTATAAGAAAATAAAGGCTTATTTTTATAAGGCTTTTAGCTTTTGTGTGTGTTCAGCTCCAGTGCCTTGTGTATAACTCAGTACCTGACAAATAATCTGTGCAGCACATAAATCAAACAGAGTTTGCATTTACTGAATGTTTATATGCATATAATAATAATAATTTTAATAATAATTTATCAATTTGTATAGCGCTTTTTACAATGGTACATTGTCTCAAAGCAGCTTTACAGAAATATCATTTTTACATTTACAAGCGACTTACTAATGAGACCACATTCACACACCAATGGTAGCAGAGCTGCCATGCAAGGTGCTAGCTTGCCATTGGGGGCAACTTAGGGTTCAGTGTCTTGCCCAAGGACACTTCGGCATGGGATCACCCGGGCCGGGATTCGAACCGCCAACCCCACGGTTGGTGGATTAGTGGACAACCCGCTCTACCAACTGAGCCACAGCCGCCCATAATACTGTGCTTTGCTTTTTTTCTTGCCTCCAGGCTCGACTGGACTCTCTGACAGAGGTGGACGACTCAGGTCAGCTGATTATTAAGTGTAGTCAGGACTACTTCTCCCTGGATTGTGGCATCACTGCCTATGAACTGAGCGACTACAGTCCTAGTGAAGACCCAGAAGGCCGAGGCCTGGGTCAAGACCCACGCTCCCTCTATCCTGAGTTGGAGCGAGACTTCCCTGAATTACTTCAGAGTGTAGATCTTCTTACTATTGCTGCCTCTAGACAGAGTCAAGAATCATCCTCACCTATAGAGGAGGAACCAAACAAATCCACCCAGGGTTCTGTGTGTGAACCAACAACATCCAACCAGGGGTTTGTGGAGGAACCAGTCGCATCCACTCAGAGGCCTGTGGGGGAACCAGCTGATTCCACAAAGGAAACCCAGAGCAAGACCATGGACCAGGCACCATCCATAGACACAGCTATGCAGGGAGAGAACGACGTTGGCCTCTCCAAGCGTCCACTCCAAGGCTCTCACAGTAATGACTTATCACCTACTCAGCCCTCCATGCCCAAAAAGCCCATGTACGTGGAAGAATCTTCTCTTCAGTACCAGGCTGATATTAGCAGAAGCACACCTTCTCTTTTGGATCTGCCTGATCGTTCTAGATTCTGGCTGGACCTGGAGGCAGTGTACCCCAGCAGTGGGAGTCAGTCAGAAGAGAATCTCCACATCCTGAATGCAAAGAACCGGCAAGCAAGTCACCAAGCAGCTTTCCAGAAGCGCCAAGTCCAAATACCCATCCAGAGAAGATTATCTGTGGCTGAGCAGGAATACGACAGAGAACACAGTAACCTGTACTCACACTCAAAGAGCAAGCACTCCAAACCCACGCAGGTGATCAATGACTCCTCCACCCCTCCACCCTCTTCAGGGGAGGAAACCTCAAATCATGATTCACATGAAAGCTCTTCCAGTCTAGATGGTCATCTTCCTACCACAGGTTCTCAGTGGATCATGCCGAAACAGGGCTCTCATATCCTCGAGAAGAACAGTAGCCCTAAAGATGATTGCTGGTATGGATCTGAAGAATTCCTTGCCCTTCCTGCCCAGCTGAAGAAGACTGAGATGCTGGCCTCAAAATTGGAGAGTTTGGCTCAGGCCTTACCCCCAAGAGCCCTGCAGCAGTCAGTTCAGGATGTGGACAATTGGGAGCTGACCGAGGCTAACCCAGAATGGGAGACCAATACCAATCTCTTTTCTCCCCAGCCCAATAGGAAGCACTTCTCAACCGGGAGGATTTCATCCTCATCCAGTGATGTGGCTCCCTCTTTAGATGAAAGTATCGAGTCTGGACCCCTCAGTGACTTGGTGTCAGAAGATGAGAGTGGGTGGTGTGCACCCAAGTCTCGACAAGCTGAGAAGATTACTGTGCAGCCTGAGGCCTCCAGGATGGTGCTCCAGTGCACGCCTCTGATCGAGCAACTACTGGAAGACATCCAGCACCAGGAGAACTACCAGGACATTTGGGGAAAATTAGAGGTGAGATTATTTTATTCAGTTTTTCATTAGAAATACACATCCTAAAATACTTGACATAACAGTCAAAAGTATGACTAAAAATTTGTTTGGTACTTATAAATTCGGACAATCAAAAAAAGTAAATGGGACAGTTAAAGACAGCTGAAGAGAACTTTCAATATGTAATATTGGGAATAAAGTATAAAGCAATCAGCAGTTTACATGTACATGTGCTACTTTCTGATCAGTAGCTCAAGTCCATAATCATTAGGCCAAACCACTCTAAAGAAATGCTGGACTTGTTATGCCATCTTTGATACAAAAATCAATAGTCCTTGCTGCAGAACCAAATGTCCAGTGGAAGGAGCTGGACTTGATCCAAATCTACTTATAAGCAACTCCATAACCATACACCTACCCAGGAAGGAGAAGCTGAAACAGGTACGATTCCACCTCCTGGACTTGTAGTTTTGCAGTGAGGGGTACTTAGAAAAAGGCTGAACACTTCTGCCACCTGGTGGCTCACTGAAAGAAATACAGACATCATATAGTTCCCGTGTGTTACACATACGAGGAATTTGTTGTAGTATTTGCACTCATGTATGACATGTAACATACTAAACAGGCCAGAGAAGTGCATGGCCTATTAACATATAGGAAATAGAGATTTAACTAAGGGAAATTTTAAATAAAAATAAGATATAAAGATAAAGATAAATATAAAGAAGCAATTGTGAAAGTAACTAAAGATGAAGAAGTGAAAATATATACATGTAGTGTCTGAGGAAACAGAAATAAAAATATTTAAAACTATTTAAGACAATTTTTTTACAGTATGTTACAGTATGAGCATTGTATATATACACTACCGGTCAAAACTTTAGACACACTCATTCTTTATTTTTATGATTTTTTCCCCACATATTAGAATAATAATAAAGTCATCAAAACTGTGGAGTAACACAAATGGAACTATGGGAATTATGCTGTGATAAAATAATAAATAAATAAATAAATAAATAAATAAATAAATCAAAATAATTTAGTATTTTAACATCTTCAGAATAGAAATGTATTCTTGGCATTTTCTCAACCAGTTTCTAGAGGAATCTCCCTGAGATGCTTTTTAAACAGTATTAAAGGAGTTTCCACCTATGCTGGACACTTATTGGCTGCTTTTTGGAATATTTTGGAAAGAAATGAATATGTTGGCACAATTATATCTCCAACACCGATTTCAAACATTTAATCATACACCTTCAGATCAAAAGGTATTTTATATCATCAGAAACATTTCAGTCAATTGTCTCCAAATTTATTTTGACAAGTAGTG
>JAFFST010055696.1:108051-122415 GCA_022414735.1 Noturus placidus
ATATATATGTGTGTGTGTGTGTGTGTGTGTGTATAAAACTGTTCCAAACTAGACATTTTTACTGTTTCTAAAACTGTACATCTGTTTTAAAACATTCCATAATGGTTTCCCAGTTAATCTACAAACCTCTGCTTGCAGAACTGTAAAAGCCTCTTGATTAGTCCTCTGCCAGCAGATACGATGATCAGAATCAGTAGTGAACATGAGATGAGATGAAAGAAATGATCAAATGAATAAGTCTGGCTAGTCCTGTTTGCTGCGTCTGTGTTGTGAGAAAGAAAAAAGAACAGAAGAAAGAGTATGAGGGAATATGTGAGTGTGTGTTTGTGTCTGTGAGGATGACTGGGCCAGGTTGAGGCAGGCAGGCGCATCCACCTGAGATGATGCGTGTCACGGGGGGAAGTGATTGATTACATTAGCATGTGGCCCCTGGAGATGACTTCATCCTCTCAGCAACAGACAGCTGGCAGATGAAGCCTTTGGGGGGAGTCTCAGGGCTTATTCAAGTGTGACGCTTCTGACCAACCTCCTCTCCATCTCCCGGTCTCTCTCTCACTGTCTCTCTCTCTCTCTCTCTCTCTCACTCTCTCTCTCACTGTCTGTGTCTCTTTTCTTCTCTCTATTTCTCTCTTTCCTTTTTGGCCATCTCTCCTATATTGCTTCCTTTTTTCATGGTACATTTTCGGTCTTTCTAAGGCAATGAATTGGATATCCTTTATTCTTCATCATCTCTCTGTTAACACAGTGACCAGAGGCTACATATTCATCTGCTCTGAGACTTTTTTGGTGTAGAGGAGTAGGAGAAGAAGAGTTAGACATATAAAAAGTAGCAGCAACCATTGACTCTTGTACTGTGGCTGTGTTGTGTTTGTTAACTCTCTGTCTACACCAGCAGTCTTTAAACTGTGGGCTCTGGTCCCCCCAGTGGAATGTTGTGGTACTGTAGTGTGGCTGTCAGCAATTGAACTAAAATAATCACATGGGTTTATTTAATAGTAACATGAACTTAAATATCATTGGCCATATTCCCTAAAAACTTGAGGCTACTAACTAGATATTATAGGAGAAAGACACGCTAACAGAGTAATTCACAAACCAAAATTCACAAAGTATAAAGCAATTCCTAAAGCAGCTCCAAACTTTCAGCACTTTGGGCGTAGACAAACATTCATAAATAGCTGATGTCATATGATTAACAGAGCAGGCGAGATAATGTGTTTTAAAGATTACATAATATGAATCTTCAATAACATCTTATGGTTGTTCCAGAGA
The DNA here is from genome assembly GCA_022414735.1 of Noturus placidus. Taxonomy (NCBI): domain Eukaryota; kingdom Metazoa; phylum Chordata; class Actinopteri; order Siluriformes; family Ictaluridae; genus Noturus; species Noturus placidus. The sequence goes on from JAFFST010055696.1 coordinate 109,324, forward strand.
CTATCCCTGACTCTACACCCATAAGGCGGGCCAAACTATGTAAGATGGAACACTAGTCCACTGCAGGGCACCATGCACACATCTATTAAAACAGTCATTCACACCACTGGACAGTTTAGAGTGAGAGACAGTTGGACAGTGGTAGGAACCTGGAGAACATGGGAAACTCCACACAGACAGATTACATGTCTGCCCATCTATCTACCTACACTACATGGCCCAAAGTTTGTTGACACCTGATCACACCCATATGTGAGCCCAAACCTGTTCCAGCATGACAGTGCCTCTGTGCAAAAAAGCAAAGATATGGTTTGCATAATTTGGAGTAGAAGAATTTGTGTGGCCTGCACAGAGCCCTGACTTCAACCCCACTGAACAACTTTGGGATGAACACCCGAGGCCTCCTCACCCAATATCAGTGGCTGATGCTCTTGTGGCTGAATGAGCCATGCTCCAAAATCTTGTAGAAATCCTTCGTAGAAAAGTGGCGGTTATTATAGCAGCAAAGGGGGACTGAATGGGATGTTCATCATTTGAGTGTTACAATCCACAACTTTTGGCCATATAGTATATCTGTCTGTCTGTCTGTCTGTCTGTCTATCTATCTATCTATCACAACCTTTGGCCATATAGTATATCTGTCTGTCTGTCTGTCTGTCTGTCTATCTATCTATCTGTCTATCTATCTGTCTATCTGTCTATCTGTCTGTCTGTCTGTCTGTCTGTCTGTCTATCTATCTATCTATCTATCTATCTATCTATCTATCTATCTATCTATCTATCTATCTATCTATCTATCTATCACAACTTTTGGCCATATAGTATATCTATCTATCTATCTATCTATCTATCTATCTATCTATCTATCTGTCTGTCTGTCTGTCTGTCTGTCTGTCTGTCTGTCTGTCTATCTGTCTGTCTGTCTGTCTGTCTGTCTGTCTGTCTGTCTGTCTATCTATCACAACTTTTGGCCATATAATATACCTGTCTGTCTGTCTGTCTGTCTGTCTGTCTGTCTGTCTATCTATCTATCTATCTATCTATCTATCTATCTATCTATCTATCTATCTATCTATCTATCTATCTATCACAACTTTTGGCCATATAGTATATCTGTCTGTCTGTCTGTCTGTCTGTCTGTCTGTCTATCTATCTATCTATCTATCTATCTATCTATCTATCTATCTATCTATCTATCTATCTATCTATGCAGTTCTATCTTTAGCATGCTAGATATAAACTTATTTTTTAAAAGGAAAGTGTAGGGTCCACTCTCGAAAGGCCCAATTGGACAGTTTCTTTTCTAAATTGTACTAAGACATTATGAAATCTTAGCTTGTGGCAGGCTGTTTTCTCTAAGTACTAATTTTGATTAGTGTCTTAATGCAGTTGCATTTGTTTTCATTTTTTACCTGATTTTATCCTTAAATACAGTCATGCCGAATTCCCCATATACGGATCTAAGTACGACGTCTTTTCAAACTGCTGCATGTGCAATGCCATAGGGCAGCTGAAAATGCTTGGAGGAGAACTCTGTCATATTCAGTGAACATTATCTCACAGACGTGTAGAGTTGTAGTTGTGCTGATTGCTTGATTATACTCTATTAGCCAGGGATGTGGAGTCATTGGGTTTCAAATGCACAGTGATAGAGAAACTTTAGACAGCTCTGCCACTCTAACAGCTCCATATGTTATGGGCAGTTTTTTAGTGTAATCTTACAGGCCATAAGTTGTCTCATCTATATTATATATACGTTTTGTTACATTATGTAGCTTTGCAAGAGAGCTGTTAAAGCAGAGACAGTAATCCAAGCTGCCCAGTCTGTGTTCAGGCTTGATAATGGTACTTACACACAGAACAACATCTCTTCATCTTTCTCTCATTCTTGCTCAGTCTTTCTCTCTGTCATGTTCTCTCTCTCTCTAGTGCTCACTCACTCTTGCCCACTTCAAAGCTGCTCTCCTTCAGAAGTCGAGACTAAATATTCGATAAATGAAAGCTTTCTTAGCTGGCGTGTGGAGAGGTCATTTGTATCAATATCTTTGATTTTCATCAATGTTAGGTAATGAGCTGCTGTAGTAATAAAAGCGAGCAGTATCCTCGGATAAAGCCTGGGGGTCTGGCTGTATAGTTCATTAGAAATATTACAAAGTGCCATTTGATCAGTTCAGGTTTATGGCATTACAATGTGGCTCCAGAGGACTGATGTATAAGAGCATGCATTTCGCTGTAATTAGAGGACTGTGTTCCCCTCTCACTGTGTTCTCCCTCTGGTCATCCTAAAGCTTGATCCGAGAGCAAATGGATACATGGAATGATAATTATTCTTTAAGGGAGATGCAGTTTTAGAGATGACCAAAAGGTGGCAGTGGTCACACATCAAAACAACAGGACATTTCCATTCAGCAGCTCAAGAACATCAAGGACAAGTGCTGAATGACATTCTGCTCAGCACTGTCCAGGTTAGATTAAAGCATGCTGCTGCTCCACAACTTTGTGTACCTCAGACATTATCAACGATATCCGAAATTGAAATTTAGAAGATACTTGCATCAGGGGGTACTGATCATCATCAAACATCCGAGCAACCAGCTGTCATGGCTGGATTTCACTTTAGACAGCACATGTAATGCTAGATCGGGGGAATTTAGATGTTTTTTTTTCTTTGTCCTGTATGGTCGTGCACACTTCAATGTATGTGTGTCAAACACAAGACGTATATACACAGTATGTACATATTATATATCATTTAACTTGCACTTCTCTGTTGTTAGTTAAGGCTCTGTGTTCACAGGAAGAAGATAGATATTAGGGGAGAAACAAGGCTGTTAACTGCAAAATTCTCTAAACTCTCAGATGTTTCCTAAAAGTCTGAATATAATTTATAATTTATATTGAAGTAGAAAATATATTCTGTTGGATATGTTTAGGACTCAGTGATATGAAGATATAATATTAATAAGTTATGTCAGAATGCACGTTTCTAAGACATAATGGATAACATTTGAATGAATATATGAAATATTTGTTTGTTTTTTTTTTAAAGTAATTACAAACTGGCTGGAAGCAGCTGATTTGATCTAAAACTTTTGTAATCTTTACAATTGGAAAATGTTCAAATTTTGCAGATTTTTTCCATTCAGTATTAATTGTTGTTTTATTTATTTTTGTATTATTATTTTGTGTGTGTGTGTGTGTGTGTATTTGTTTGTTGGCCCCTTTCAGTGCTTTGTCTCTAAGCTGGATGAGTTTATCTGCTGGCTAAGGGAAGCACTGGAGAGCACAGAGAACTGGACTCCACCATGTGCCGACATCGACAGCCTCAGAATTTACCTGGAAACACACCTCGTGAGTCCAACATACACACACACCACACACACACACACACACACACACACACACACACTCACACTCACACTCACACACACACACACACACATACATGCTTGAACCAAGTTCACTGGAATTTTCCCATCTTCCTCATTAATTAATTTCTTTCTAACACACCAGAGCTGTGCTCCTGAAAAGCTTGACATTGGACCTGTTATTTAAGTGTGGGAGTGAGAGGAATTGAAACAGTAGGTCTTCTCCCATACAGCAGTGATCATTTATTTACTATACGATCAGGGATACAGGCCAGGTTGATATTGAACATTTATTACTTGCTTTAAAAAGGCTTCAAATTTCAGAGCATGAAAAAGCCTCATCACCATGTTCACACCATTTTTACTCTTCTAAGAGAAACATCACATTGAGTTTTATTATGAAAGGCTGCACTCCTTCATATTGATGTAGAGATGTGCAGGGTATTATTATTATTTTTTATTTAATGACTGTCATAGTCCAGCTGCCACATGGAATGTGTGTGTGTGTGTGTGTGTGTGTGTGTATGTATGTGTGTGTGTGTGAGTGAGTTTAGCATAGCTCTTTCCGGTACCCATGGGAGAATTATAACACGGGGGTTGACTGCGGGGGGAGAGGGAGGGCTGTGTTTATAAGACATTGAGGGATGGTGTGAAATGAAACGGCTATTGATTGAGCTTGATGGTGGATCCAGGTCCCTGAATCACATTAACGAGGGACGCAGCAGCCTGTGTTGGCAAATGAGCAGCAGGGATAAGAGCTTGCAGTTACAGAGAACACACACACACACACACACACACACACACACACAATTCAAAGATATTTAAACTAAGGAAAATAAAAAGGTTATGCATTAGGCTTTGCCAGACCAAGTGATCAGTTCTGATTTAAGTTCATCTTTGTGATCATCCTGTATCCAATACTAGCCTGGACACTACTAAATTGAACCGCATGCACAAAAGAATTCCTGCCAGAACGAATTGATGGGGACCAAATTATGGCAAGTAAAAAAATACAAGTAAAAAATACATTCACATTGCAGGTAAAAGTGGCCCAAATCCAATTTTTTCTCATATACGGCATATTACATATTTTGTTTTGCTGGATATTGTGAACAGCAAATATCAGATTAAGTCTCTGACATTTTCATTTCTTATTTTGGCCCACTTTTTTTATTTGATACTGAAATCCGATACAAATCCGATGTGAGATCAGAATTTATGCGGCTTTCACACCACTCCTTCTCAGTATGTATCACAATTTTTTGCCGGTGGGAATTTGCCTCGTGTTGAGGTGTTCTCAAGTGCATGTGAACAGATCCGACTAGTGTTGTACTGTATATAGACCACATTAAAAAAAAAAATATGAACAACCAAAGGTAAAAAAAAACCCACTGGATTTTTGCAATCAATTCAAATCGAACACTTTGGAAAATTAGCCATTAATCATTTCGAATGTGATTATGTTGATTGTCATTAATCATTTCGAATATCAAAAGATACTAGTAACTCCCCCCAGCTCTTTTATAATGTGGTAGGAATTTTGCGGTCATGGTTTGGGTTCGCTTGTCCCCTCAGAGCAGAGGTCACCACCCCTGTTCCTGGAGCTCTACCTTCCTGAAGACTTTAGCTCCAACCATAATCGTGTCCACTTGACCATCTAATCACTGCCCTAAGAAGTTCTTGATCAACTAATACAGTTGTGTTCGATGGTTGGAGATAAAACCTACAGGACGGTAGATCTCAAGGAAGAGGGTTGGTGACCACTGCCTTAGAGCATCACTGCAAATCAGTACCGAGTTATTCTGACTGATCACCTTTATCCTATGATGAAGCATTTCTATCATGATGGGAGTGGTTTCTACCAGGATGTCAATTCACTGAATAACTTGATGAGTATCTAAATGATCTATGACCCATATGGCTGTAGTCTTCACAGTCACCAGGTATCAACTGAAAACCTATGGAAGGTTTTGGACCTTCAGTTAATCAGTGCTCTCCACCACCGTCATCCTCAGTCTGTCTTAGCTCAGACACAGGGATAAGTCTCGTTTAGAGACGGCACAATACCACTTTTTCTTTTCCGATACCAAAATCTTGAGTATCAGCTGATAAAGATATCCGTCCAATATTGTTTTCTTTAAAAACCACTAAGCTTAAAAATGTTTTTTTTTTAACTGATGCAAAATCACTTACACTGTAAATATAATATTATGTAAGTAAAGTATTAGTAGAAAGTAGAAATATAATAAAATCAACCCTTACCAAAGAAAAAAACAAGGTAAAACAAAGAAAAAAAGTATCTTTATATGTAAACGTTTTCAGTTACAAAACTAAATTTCTTTTCCAAATTCAATTTCATTTTATTGACACAGGATCCGATGTGCGATATGTTTTCTCCTATTTCTAAGTCACATTTTTTTGCTTTTTTATTGGCCCGATACAGATCCCGGGTACAACCCAGTTTTGTGAATGTTCACAATTTATACAATAGTTAGTTCTGGTCCACTAATTTGATTGGATGAGCGGTGTTCCAACAGTGCTTATATTCATTACGAGTGCAATGGGCCGTTTCACTGTTTATATCATTCTGCTCATCTATGTTTGCCATGTAAAATTCCAATTCTAGCATCAGTCTGAAGCTACACTGAAACCGTTACTACAGTAGAGTTAGCGACATCATCAGCGGACATTTTTCACGAAATTCTCACCTACAATATGCAAGCTTGCTAGATGAAGTTGAAAAGGAAGAAGGGAAGACAATTTCACTGGAATAAAACATACCTAATTATTTTATTCATAACAAATGTGAACGAACATGCTAAAGTCCATTTCACACCGAAAGCTTTTATGAAGCATCTTTGAGCTTCTATTTTACCCAATACTTAAATCCATACCAGCTGTGAAACCTAGCATAAAAACCAACCTTGCATTCTATCCATCATGTTGTGTTTTTAGATGCATGTGAAGCAGAAACGCCATAGAAATCCATTCATAAAGAATTCATAAAAAAAAATTATATTATTCTAATAACAATCAGTTTATTGAAATCACAGTCACGAATAAAGGTGCTGCTCTGATACCAATAACTTTCTTTTTTCAAATTGGCACTTTGTGAATGTTAGACAACTTGAGTTATGCTGTATTTTCACATTCTCTAGCTCATGACTTTGATGCTTTACATTTAGACCCAATTTCAACAGATCTCAGAACTCATTAAAAGATCCAACAACTCTACACCGTACATAAATAAAGCTGTGTGTGTGTTTTTTTTTTAAAGTGTGAAATTGTTTTTCGATGTTGTAAAGCAGATTATCTACAAGGCCCTTGAGCATGGGGGTTGAATTGAATTGGGCAGAGATCGCGACTTGCACAGAAACCCATCTTCCAAACCCTTAAAAACAACATGAGTTGCTTGTAATGCATTCAGTTCCACTGATAAAAATACAAAGTTAGTATGTGGCAACAAAACATTGGTTAGAAAATTAGAAAGAATTAAACAAATGCACTCCTGAGACCTCCTGTGGCACCATTTGCTTGTTTACTTTTGGGGGGAAACCTAGAAACAGGGGAATTCACTTATATATTCTTCTTGTATGCAAAGATAAAATCATGATAATGATTAAAATGTTTGATGTAAAATTCAAACTAACACATGTCAGGGTGTCCAATATTAAAATAATGTATGAATAAAATAGATCAAATCAAAGCAAATAATTCAAAATGGTTTAATTGTTGGTTATTTCCTGACCAATGATTTGTTGTTAAGACCATTAAACATATAAACATAAATATTTTGCATATTTTGGACATGGTCTATTTTAATGGCCCAGCAGTGTACAGTATACAGTATGTATAGGCTACTACACTCTATAACACATATCTTGTATTTTACACCTGCCGAGCAGAAAAATGAGCCCTGTGCCAATTGTGAATTTTAGACTGTTGGCGTTAAAAATCATAACGTATTCTTGTATCCAAGCTGCTGAGTTTATTACCCTGCCACTAAAATATTGACATCAAATCTAGTGACATAGAAAGAAAATATCTTTTCTCTAAGTCCTGTCAGTCAGCTGGTTATTGCTCCCACTGAAAATCGATATCAAATCTGTAAGTGAAATCTAATCACATGTCATTACGGAAATGTTCCTGTGCTGCACTGCACACACTCGGATCTTTAAAGCGAATGAGAGGAGCTGATTTGAGAGGAGAGAGTCGTTTGGATATTACAGCAGCATGACTAACTACACCTCAATAGTCATGTATTCATTCTAACCAACCCTTTTTTTCCACACTGAAATTCCATCAAAGCACCACACCACAACACACACCCCATTGGTCCCCAGACACTGTCTGAGCTAATGGTATTCTCTCGCATCTATCTATCACCCCCTTCACATACTCAGACACACACACACACACACACACACACACCCTCTTCTGTTCCGTCTCTCTATATATATATGTGATTTGGGGATTAGGCAGGGGGGAAGCTTGTGGTCCAGTGGTTGCTTCGGCACATCTATTGGTGTCACATCAGCGATAACCTGGCTGCCCTGCTGTCAGGTCTGAGCAGGAGAGTCAGAGTGTGTGAGCAGAGCTGCCTACCTGCTCCGGCAAACAACTCCAACACAACAAAACACTCACCAACAACAACATAGCACAACAAAACATGCCTCACATGCCAAGCTCTTGACAAACGAGCAATTTGATTGCACGTGTGTATATATATATATATATATATATATATATATATATATATATATATATATATATGTGTGTGTGTGTGTGTGTGTGTACTCACACACCCACACCAAACATACACTCCAGGACACGGGAGAAGGTTTAAGTTACGCATGGGAAATTTATGCAGATTATATTTCCTCTATGATTTAGAGTGGTCAAGGTAAGGGATGTTGAAAAGAAAGCAAAGGCACTTTGCATGTGTCGAGAGTGATCATGCACTCCATGAAATTGTCCCCTCTTGTGAAGCTTTAGAGCAGCAAGAGTCTATAGCAGTATGCACTGTGTATTAAATATAACCGGATGTCATAAAAAGATGATATGCATGGGATTAATGGTGACAGTCAAGCATGAATTAGAGATGTACCTGTTACTATACAGAATCCTTTCTATAAGATTTGAATATTATTGTGATATTCATTCCCTTGCTCTTATTAAGGTTTACTATTTGATTTCATCATTCCTATTTTCATCCTCCAATTAATATATGATAACATACGATAGCACGGAAAGTCCTATACACACGGACTGAATGTTCGTATTAGCATTCACGTTCTGGTGTGCGATTTTTTAAAAGGCGTTCAGTCATTGACAGATATCTGGTTCTTGTGGCTTTTGTTTATTTGTTTACTCATTTTTAAAGCGTTTAGGTCTGTAAAGGATATCAATTCAGTCTGTATTCAGAGCCATAAATAAGCGTTCTTCACACTTGCTCTTGTCTGTCATCAGTGATAGATGTGCATGTGTGCTGATCCATCACCAGCGTATCCCCCTCACTCCATCTCCGCATCAGAGCCTTCCATAACCCTCTCATCTTCCAGCCTACACCCAGGCAGCCTAAAGTATTGGACAGCTCATTAAGCATATGTGCAATACATATTCATTTAGAGCACCTTTAAGAATGCTTAAAGCTTTTGGGATCAAGTCGCATCATTTTTCTCTATACCCAGCAGGCTGTAACCTGTACCATTTTGTCAAAATACATTTCTCCTGTTTTATTCATTCAAAACAAAAAAGTTGATTATACACTGAAAGTCTATAGTACACTGTTTTTATGAGAAGACAACAAATAACACTGGTGTTTAGAGATAATGTTAGAAAATCAGTTGTGTGAGGAAGATATTTTTGTTTAAAATACTTAACATCATTTAAGCTTAATATAATTCTTCCCCTCTCAAATTATTGGAACAGAAAGGCCAATTCATTACTTTTTTTTTGCTGTGAACTGAAGACATTTGTGTTTGGGATCAAAAGATGAATATGTGTTTAGAATTTCAGCTTTTATTTCCTGTTATTTACTGTATATGTAGCTGTGTTAAACTACATAGAACATAGCACATTTTGCAATAAGCCGTATATATAGCTGTTGTGATCTCCTGAGGATAGGGCCAATGGTCTTGGGAGCCCCATTCATGGAATCTTCAAGCTTTTCTTTTGAAGCAGTTACTGCTGAATAAACAGGATAAAGAAAAGGTCTCTCTTTGGTCTTCTGCCATGTCAGTCAAATGGCTACTTTCTGTGAAAAATTTGGAGAAATCTGTCCAAAAGGTACTGGCTTGTGAGAGTAACCACTGCATCCACTCCATCCACAGTTAGAGAGGACGCACATCATCCATCATCAATGGCAAGGAGGCTTGTTTATCTAAAGGAATTCCAGTTAATTGTTAGTGTAACGGTTATATAGACATAGAGACTTGATGTACTGTACAGTTAAGCCTAAATAGAAAGTCATACATACAGACAGAGTGATTCCTAGGCAGGTAGAAATTATTCATTATACCTGCCAGTAGACATTCTGATGTATGGGAATGAAGGCTGGTAGAACTGCATGCAGAACACTGGTAAACATGGATATTGTCAGAGAGACATTCACAGACAAAGAGGCCTCTCCTCTAGACAGAGGCAGAGGGAAAGATAGAGGGATGCTCAGATAGCCATTGGCAGCTCCGGGCTCTCTCGGCAGGACCAGTCAGATCAGACCAGCCGGTAATGGTGTGAAACAGGGCTGGGGGAGATGTGAGGAGATGAGAATGGAAGGGGAAGATGGCCCTAGGCGGCCCACTGCAGGCCGCCTCATGGGATCGTTCTCCCTCCACACCCTCCACCCCCGCCTCACATCTTCAACCACACAGCACTCCCCCCACCTCTCCTCCAGGAGCCGGGATAATGCTCTCTACACTTTGATTACACTTAGCAAGTGGAGAGCCCTCTGTTGGGTATTATCAAAACCAATCAACATGAAAGTTTGTGCTGTGGCAGTGGCACCCAGCGAGAGAGGCAGCAATAAGGTGTGTGTGTGTGTGTGCGTGTGCGTGTGTGTGTGTGTATGTATAGAGGATTTGGGAAAGCAGGGGAAAAGGGAGTGTAGTAGTTGAAATACAGACATCAGAATAAATGGACAGGTGCTCGGGGGAAGCGCACATGCCCGAGAGTTATGGGACGCACGTCTGATGGATCCTTTGAGCCAGGAAGGATGGTACACTATTGTATCACTCTTTAGAAGACAGAAAGAGAGAGGAGTAAAACAGTTTCTCCCTTGCTGAATGGAGTGGGCTTCTGAGGTCATTTTCTGGAGGGCATATCTGTGGGAGAAATGGCTTCAGTTTTATAATGTCATTTGAATATTAGTTTATGCCATGGATGATGTATTAGAGGGACGTCTGTCATTTGTTAATAATTCAGCACGCCACAGATATCAGGGTTGACTCATAGACAAATACGCGGAGAAGGAGAATAGAGGCTCCAATGCACAGAGGCACGGCGCTTTATGAATAATGTGTGTTTGAGGTCTGGGAATGTGTGAAGGATCTTTAGAGGTTGTGTGAAGCCAGTGTGTCAAGAGATTATGTGCATTTTCAGCAATTGCACAAAGGCCCCTAATGTGACTTATGAGCATTTGCTTCAAGAGTGCAGATGAATCGAGATGAAAGGAGACAGTGCTGCTGGTGGGGTGCGTGTTTGGGAGAGAGAGACAGCGACAGAGAGACAGAGAAGGAAACAGAGAGACTCTGACAATTGGACGGGTGACTATTTGAATGTTTTCACGAGAAAATATTTCAGATTATATCGTGTGCATATGTGTGTTCGTACATGTGTGAATGAGAGACACAGGGAGTGTGAAAGCTTGAGGGAATGTGTGAAAGATAAACTGAGTGTGAGGATATTTCTCTGCATGGAGATATTATACTGTGTGTTTTTTTTTTTCTTGTGTGTGTGTGTGTGTGTGTGTGTGTGTGTGTGTGTGTGTGTGTGTGTGTGTGTGTGTGCATGCAGAGCTTCAAGCTGAACGTGGACAGTCACTGCACTCTGAAAGACAGTCTACTGGAGGAGGGGAGGCAACTGCTGGAACTCATCACCTGCCACAAATCAGGTAGTGCACCGGCAAGCTGCACATTTATTATTAATGTTTATATTAACATACTGACCTTCAGAATTTATAAATCCTCAAATAACTGCTTCTCAGCCACCTCCGCTACTGCACGCTCGCCTTTTCACATCCACTCTGAGCGCGTCGGGCTGAATTGAGTTGTGGGATAAAGCAGCGAGTGGAATGTGAGCAGACGTAATAGTGCGGTGCTCTGTATGAAGAGAGCTGGAATTAAGAACAGCGGGATCCAAAGTCAAAGGCCACCTACTAGACCCGCTCTCACATCCCCCTCTATCCCAGCCCTGTTTTCTCTTCTTCAATCTTTCTTTCTCTTTTTCTTGCTATGATTATTTCCCTGAAGCGTCTGGCAGAGTGCTGCGCAAATGTACAAATCCACTAAGCTGACCTCCCTGTCAGCTGGTTAAGCCAGACACTATTAAATATGCAGATGGCCGCCCGGAGCAGGACTGATCTTGCCATGCCCATCAGACCATGCCATACCAGCTCCCTCATAACAATCCCTTAAAAACACACACACACACACACACACACATGCACACACACCTATACATCTAATCTCCTTTGGCTTGGAGCATCCTCTCAGTGTATATATTAGACATTGCCATCATAAGTAAATCTCCTCCCAACACTCCACCCCGGCCCCTAATACCTGGTTTCCTAGCAACTCAACAAATCCAAGCTTTCGGCAGGTGTGAGAGGTGGCATGGTGCTACTCTCAATAGACAAAAACTCTTCATGCACACAGAGCATTGTGGCACTCCTGCCCCTCATGTGTGTGTTTTTAATTACCTGAAGCAGGATTTGGAGTGAGCAGACTGTGGCAATGACAAGAGTCGTGTCTCTAGAAATGTCTCTGCATGCACAGGAATTAATGCATAACTCACACTCTTATAGCCAAGACTATTATAGTTGATAAAAAACTTCAACTTAAAATGAGAAAAAGTCTGTTTTGTTGATTGCGGGAAAAAACTGCAATGTAAGTGATTAACAAGACAGAGTGTGTGTACTTGTCCGTCAAACCAAACGTGCAAGTTCAAGACCAAAGTAATGTTAATAACACAGACAGACACAGTTAAACCACAAACCAAGCTACTAAACCAATCTGAAACACAATAAACACACACACAACCTTACTAGTAAGGCTAGTAAAGGCAGAGATGCATGTTACCAATTCATCCAAATAAGAAAAGAAAAGGAAACCACACAATATGTGCACACAAATTAATAAGGGGCAAATTGGGAACTGGTTTACAACCAAATATCAACTTACAACAAACCAAAGAGAGATTTGGACTATAATTTACTATGATTCAATTAATACCTAAAATCAAATGACAACTAGGAATATTCCTTTTAAAATGATTGAATATTTAATTACAAAATTAAAAAGCAGATGTGAATTGACTTCCATTTTCAGAATCATACACAACGTGGAGTGTGTATTCATGCATTCATCCAAACAATGAACTGAAAAAAAAACAGACAAACAAATAAATATACACGAGCATATATATATATATATACAGTGCCTTGCGAAAGTATTCGGCCCTCTTGAACTGTTTCAGGTCTCAAACATAAAGATATAAAACTGTAATT
>JAFFST010055696.1:135814-154970 GCA_022414735.1 Noturus placidus
GTGACAAACATGCAAAGGAACAGGAAATGAGGAAGGGGGCAAACACTTTTTCACACCACTGTATCACCACACTTGTTATCTGATTACACCAGGATGTATTTTCTAAAACTGTGTGTCCGGGTGAAAGACCTGGCTGATTGGACCTGTCTCCATACATAGGGGACAGTCCCTGCATTCCAACTGACATACTGTCCTTACTAAATGCATTTACATTTATTCACTTAGCAGACGCTTTTATCCAAAGCGACTTACAAATGAGAGATACAAGCAAAGTGATATCACGCAGAGAACAATACAAGTAATGCCACTATACAAGATCTATTAATTGAGCACTAGAAGAAGCAACGTGCGCAGAGTAGAGGTGCAAGTGCATTTTTTTTTTTTTTATGAGATGGTTAGGTGTTGACGGAAGAGGTGGGTCTTTAGCTGTTTCTTGAAGATGGTGAGTGAATCTGCAGTCCGAAATGAGGTTGGAAGTTCATTCCACCACTGAGGAACAGTTAGTGTGAAGGTTCTGGAAAGGGACCTTGTGCCATGATGAACAGGAACTACTAAACGTCGGTCGCTAATCGATCGCAGATTACGTGTGGGGACGTAAGCCTTTAGGGGAGAGTTGAGGTAGGAGGGTGCTGTTCCAGACAGGGTCTTGTACGTGAGCGTCACGGCCTTGAATTTGATGTGGGCAGCTACAGGAAGCCAGTGGAGGGAGATGAAGAGGGGTGTGACATGGGTTCTCTTCGGCTGGTTGAAGACCAGGCGTGCTGCAGCATTCTGAATCATCTGCAGAGGTCTGATGGAGCTGGCTGGGAGTAGTATCCGGGATGAGAATTCGTATATCCCAAATGGTATGATGTTAAAATACATGTACCTGGATAGTCTACGATCTCCGGTAGATTTTCGAAGTGTGGATCCGTAGACATTTTTTCAGCAAAAATTTCCCACAACTCCTAGCATGGGGGAAGAGCAGATTGTGACCATTTTCTTCGCCGAATTCAAGGATGCATTTTAGATAGGTGTAAATGAAATGTGGAAAAGTGAATAAAGGGAATGACATTTTATTGACAATTATATAAGGAATAGGTATAGAATAGATTTCAAAACTTTCTTCTTTTGTCAAAGGCGTTCTTAAAAGCTATCTGAAAAACACTATATAATGTAAACTAAATGTAAAAAATTTTAGAAGACATTTAAAAAAAAAAAAAAACAACTGTTAATTTGGAGACTTTTGGGACAGAGCGTATTCTGGTATGAAATGAAACACAGGAGAACTTCTCCTACAACACACAACACTAATCTACCAGGCACACACACTATTCATTGAATATTCTATCATCAAAGATACCCACCCTGGTCTTCCTTTCTCCTATTTCATCTTTTTTCAACATCCTACTTTATCTAAGTGTGTATAGGATGTCTTCTCTGATTGCTCCTGCACTCTTTAGCACTATGTGCATGATATTCTCTCTCTCTTTCACTTCTCCTCTTCTTTTATCCCTGCATCCTATACTATTGTTGTCAACATGCTAAATCTGTTTATGCGCTGCGGACCATAGTCTAGAATCTTAACCGCAGTTTATCGAAAACATTTTGCTCTCAACAATAGGCAGTGCTCTTCCTGTTCCTGCCACAGCTGACTTCGAATTGCACTTAATTGCTCAGAATTACACAAAATGCCCTACGATTATTGCTAATTTCCCCACAACAACAATAACGTTTTCATACCACCCATGAGGGGAATAAATGAGTATGACTGATCTAATTTTCTTGTTTTTGTGAAACCTCTGAAGTGATGGATCTGCATTAGCTTACAATTAAAAACAACTCATTTGATTTGGTGTTTTCAGCGACGTTTTCTATACACCCACTTGCATAGGTGCTTCAGAAAAAAATGAGGCACTTCAAACATTATGAAAAGAATACAAATAAGCATGGCCATTCACTCTGCTCTGTGCTTTTCGTTAGTGCTCTGGGTTCCAGCGACGTGTTGTTTTTGGTGTTTCTCATATGAACCCTTTTTACAAATCATATTTGATTTCATGCGTAATTAGTTTGTCCATCAGTGGACGTAGGGGGTCTTACTGAGGCGCTCTCTCTGAGCTCTGATGACACAAGCTTCAGCACAGGAGCCAATATGCATTATGGCAATAGCATTGTTCCACCCCAGCAACCACCGGGAGTTCGTTTCCCATAACCACACGTCTTCTCTCTACACACCTGCATGGAGCAGGAGCTTATGCTTTCTAGGACTGACAGCCCATAGTGTTTGATAGAGGCACTGAGGCACTGTCCGTCTGATTATAGTGGAGACTTTAATTAGGTTTTAAGGTTAAGGTAAGCAAAAATAAATAATAATTAATCAAACATCAAAATATGCCCCCCCCCCCCTTTTTCTGTTTGGGCAGCAAAGTGTTATTTAGGTCTCTTAGAGATTCAATCTAATTTAATTCACTTCTCTTCTCTAAATAAATAATTCTAAAACCTTTTTTTGAGGCAGGGGGAGAGAGATGATAGAGGTAATCAATATTTCCAGCAATTTAATTAAAACCGTTAGTGGAATAAATCCATTTAATTATCAGTTAATGGAATACAAGGTCATTTACCTGACAGCAACTTTGAAGGTGGCTTACTGCTATGACTGAGAGTGGCGCTAAGGTGTCAGAGCCATTTAGGTGCTGTCAGAGCTCAGCTTTAAGATTCCCCTCAGCACGTTAACCCCTCCTCCTGCCCAGGCTGCCTTCTGCCTTCTGCTGCCTGCCTTAGCAACACACACACACACACACACACACACACACACACAGCCAGGGCGTTTTTCGACAGGCCATTTACAGCTCATAACCACAGCTAATGAAGACCAAGGTCATCAGATGGTGCTGTACCTTATGACTCTGTGTGTGCGCGTGTGCATGCATGCACATGTATGTTTGTTGTTGCATTTGGTATATAGTTAGTAATTAGAGTACAGTGAAAATTTCATTGTCCAAATGAACCCTGTGAGCTGTAATATTTTCATGCTCACCTTCAAGCTGTTTGATTTTGGAAAGTGAAACCCAGTGTTGTTTAGGATTGTGTGTGTGTGTGTGTGTGTGTGTGTGTGGGGTGTGTGGGGTGTGTGGGTGTGTGGGTGTGTAGGTGTGTAGGTGTTTGTGCTCTGGAATAGAAGCTTTTGGAGTGTGGAAGTTGGAGTAATATTTTTCTTAGCAAGTTTATTTGAGACTCCGCTCTCTGGAGCTGAAGGAACTCTGTCTGCAGCACCAGCTCTCTCCATCTGGAACAAATACAACAAATAATAAATAGAGATACAATGGGGCAGAGAAATCGAATTTAACTTGGCCCAAAGCACTTACCTGAAATGTACATATAATAGTCCCGGGCATTTGTCATTGCGAATGGTTCTGGAGTTTTTGTCCTACTGTTAATGAAATAGTAAGCTTGGCTCTGTACTCTGCGTTCTGACTTGATGCATCGATCTCCACAATGGCTTTCTTTCTCTTATTACTAAAATCAATTTCGTTCTGTGATTGCGACGAGGAGCATTTAAAAGCACTTATTTCATGCAAGGCATTCTTCCTTCTGTCTATGCTTTGTGGACATCACAGAGTTATTCCCGCAGCTAATGTCCTACACGCACACACTGTTTTTGGAAATAGACTTTTGCTGAACCTGTCAGTGGGAACATTTAACAGGAAAACATTTTATACTGAAGTTGTTATGAAGTCAGACACGAGCACATTATCAGAGTATTTAATGTGCATTAAATTAAATTTAATGGCTTAGTGGTTAGCACATTCGCCTCATACCTCCATGGTCTGGGGTTTGAGTCCTGCCGGGGCCATGTGTGTGCGGAGTTTGCATGTTCTCCCGTGCGTTGGAGATTTCCTCTGGGTCCTCCGGTTTTCTCCCCCAGTCCAAAGACATGCATGGTAGGCTGATTGGCGTGTCTAAAGGTGTCTGTAGAATAGGTGTGTGTGTGTGTGTATGTGATTGTGCCCTGTGATGGACTGGCATCAGCTTGTATCCTGCCTTGTGCCCGATGCTTCCTGGGATAGGCTGTGTGGCAAGAATGTCAAAGTAGATAAATTGCTGCCTCTTATTTAACGTTGTTGCTGAAAGGTGACGTTTAATCCAGGTTCCCTGTGACCCTGAAAAGGAGTAAGCATTAGAAGGTGGATGAATGGACATGGAAATCTCTCTGAATTGCAATCTGGCCAACAATCAAGCCAGGATAGCCCAACATAGCCCTATCTACAGTATGTGAGCCCTGTTTTTTTGCTTTTTCCCCCTCCCTAATCCACTGCTTTCAAGTCATCCCCCCCACCCACCTGAAGCTCATTTTCTGCTCTTTAAAACTCAAAAGCAGGCGTACCAAGGTAGCACTCTTCCTCCGTTTTAGAATTAAGATCAGATTTTTATGTTCCTTAATTATTTCTTAATTAGTTTGCATGTTAATTAAAATGGTGGCTAATGTTAATTACCTATATTAATGGATTCTCGTGTACCACCTGCCTGAAGCGTTTGGCTCGGCGTTCAAAATGTCTTCATCTAAGCTGCTCGGCGCAGCCCGTCAAGCTTTGCTGAAAAAAAACAGAGCCGAATTGAACTCGGAGAATTTTTTGAAGCAAGTGCCTCTGAAGTAGTTTCATGCGATGCCTTTGTTTTCTTTAGTTCTTTTGAGAAACACAGAGAGGAGAAGAAATGAGGGGCTGAGCTTTAGGACATTAGGAAAGAGAATTTTGAAATATTTAAGTAGCAAACTTCTATTTCCTTATACTCAGTCTAGGTACTAGTCATAAAATGCTGTCTCTGGTAATAAGTCTATCTACTTTGACATTCTTGCCACATAGCTTGTCTGATTGCTTGGCATGCATGACCTAGCTCAGCAAGTCAACACATATTTAAGTGGGGCTAGTCTGTATTAGATTGAAAATGTTGATGATCACACAATCGATCTAACCCCGCCTCACCCAACTAATCTATAATGTAAGCATGGTCTGAGGCCTCCTTGTCTCTTCCTCCTGTTGGGTCTCCAGGTGTTTAGACTTCTTGGAAACGAGGCTCAGCGATTAAACGTCACCTTTCAGCAACAACGTTAAATAAGAGGCAGCAATTTAGCTCCTAGCAATTGCTAATTTCACGCCCTGATAAATGTTGCAGGAGCTCGAGCTTTCCGACTGCCTCAGATATTTCTTAAAGGGGAAGGAGTGCGAGGCAGGTACGTAGATCACTGATCTGTTGTTCCACTGGGGCTGAGACTTCGAAATGCGCATTAATGTCAAGGTCAAAAGGAATTCTTAATGTGGCGATGCTCACGCTAAGTGTAATCCGAGCTCTGTACAGCGTTTCGAAGAATTCAATCTTATTTTATAGTCAGTTGTTTTGTTAATCATGTGGAACATTTGTCACAAATATCTCATACTCGCAATTTTCAGATGTGCAAGGTTTGTGTCATGCTCTGGTCTGATTGTTGGTCGTTCCACTGGCTGTATAGATAGCTGCAGAAATATGGCCTTCAGTTTTAACTGCTCACATCATCAAATTTGATGAAGCAGCCAACAACAGGCCATGAATGTGGTTATATCAGAGCCAGTTTAGCTGTGCAGGCCTGATAAGCATGAAGGAATGAGAAGAACTCCTGTCTTACAACACTGTAATAACTCCCATTATTCTGGCTGTAAAGTCATGTGATTCATACCAGGAGACAGCGTTACCTATTAAACCCAGCTATTTACAGCTGGTGATTGGAAGGCAGTAGTTTTCAAATGAATTTCTAGCCCCTCCTCTTTGCACAAATATTCCTCGGCGTCTAGGTGAGGTAGCAAATAAAACCCACACGGTTTTCTTTCCCGTGAACCTGTACATGCTGAAATGAATTATATCTCTCCCCATCTGAACAGGATTTTTGTTTATTTTTTTATATATCCCCCCACCCCAACTCAAAATGGAAGTCCTCTTGGAATTCTGCGAAGCCGGAGCTTTGCTATTGTACGTGCAAGTTTATGAGCTGCTTTGATAGAACTCTTGGCCGTTTATGACTGCTGGCACGAGCTCACACATCTCCCGACTGAATTTATTTTCTGAGCATGCCTGCACTGCGCCGTGCTCCGATACTGCCTGGGAACATCGGGACGAGTCTGATGGGAGACATTTCAAACAGGCCGATGTATGTTCTGGCTGGTTGGAACACCAGACGAAGGAAGAAGGGGGGTGAGGAGACTTCCCACAGTTTTCAATCTTTCTATGATGCTCCTTGCATTCTGAGAAGACAATAAAGAAATAAACAAACCATGTGTTTGGTTATATCGCTTAAGCATCCAGTTTAAGAGGTAGCCACAAACCCCTGTGCTACCATTTTTGCTGTTGCTACTGCTCACTAGAGTCACATAGTTCTCCTTGTTAATTTCTATTGCCCCCTCACTGCTTTCTTTAACACTGTTTGCATTACAGCCACCTTCCTAAACCCCATTCCACCTCCTTCTTTCTAGCTGTGTTTCTTTTTCTTTGTCTTTTTTGTCTCAAATGACAAAATCATACATGCACAATTTAGTTTTGATTACTTTAATGGAATGTTGTAGTCATAATATGTGTTTTAAAAGATTGAGAATGGCCTTTTCCAGAGGTTTTTCATCCATTTATAAATCCCTGCCTGATAGTTTGGGGTAGTCCATTAGTGAAAATGCTATTTGTGTCAGGCATTGTTAAAGCATCAATACATGTATCTTATCATTTTTGGACTCGAGCAGGTCTCTGTTTTAACTCCTAATTTTTATTTGTCTTTAATTTCCTAATGCTGCAGAGGACATTATGGTAGCGTGACTGTAAAATGAAGACAAAGCAGGATTTGCCCCAGGTCCTAACAGTGTTTGTGAGGAGAGATTATGAGTTTATTATTCATGTCAGAGGCCCATACGGATCAATCTCGGTCCTAACTTAAAGGAACCTTTCTCTCTATGCCTTTGACTTCAACAGCTCTTAGAACATCTAATATTCCCTCCTGCTAATTTTAAGGCTGTGCACTCTTATTGACTTTTTTCTTTCTTTTTTTTTTTTTTTTGAAGAACAACCGCTGGAAGCCCAGACTGTTTAGAGCATGGTTTATAAATTATTAATATTTACCATACATTTAATTTCCTTGCGGCCTGATATCTGAAAGCTCATTGTAATTATATCCATGTGTGAAGTCGGAGGGGGGAGAGGCAAAGGAAGTGATGATCACTGTAGCGCTCTCCCAGTGTTTGATTGACAGCAAGATCGCTCGCTCGAGTCCCAGGGGACGTAGAGCTGCGGAAGTTTCAAGGGGCTATGATATTGGCACTGGCATGTAAACAAAAAGCCTAAAATGACTTGATTCAGCAGATTCTGATCAAATTGACATATTTACACATTCTCGAGACAGGAGTTACAAATGATTAAAATGTATATTGACCCCTGTGTATTTTTAGTTCTTTTAAATCAGAGCTGTTTTTGACAGCACGAGAGATGCTGAGTTTTCAGTAATTCTCTTAAAAACAAGAATAGAGAATGCACAGAGGTCTGTAAGTCTCTTCAGTTGGGTTATTTTGCTTACTGTATGTTGGTAAAGCCATACAAATCTCTGTGTTTCTTGAAAGACGTCATATTGTCTTCAGTTATACCACAGCACTGTTAAATTCCTGAATGTGATTGGCCCGAAGGTGTTGATTAATTTCCTATAACAGCAGAACCGGCAGTAGTGCTTGCTGTAATTCCAATCACATGTTTATACTGTATTAATATGCTCATTCTAATTAATACCTTATCATTTCTCTAATAACTCATTCATGAGGACTTGTATGGTGGACTAACAGTGAAGCTTTCTTTACAGAGATGTTTATGAAATATTTATGGAAGAAATTTAAAGTGTCTTGGCTTTCTACCATGCAAAAATAATATCTTGGCGATTAAAAATATTTTTAATATAAGGCAAATTCATATAGTATTAACACTCCATCATGCTTTAGAATGTCCAATACTTTCATCAATAGACCAATTTCTCCTTTAAATGCAGGAGCTCTTATACATGTAACTGTATATTACAGTATTGATATTTCTCATGCTCACCCAAAGGAACTGTATTTTCCACCAGCCCCGTCATAGACTTTTATAGATTTCTTATACGTCTCTGCTTCAGATTGTAAAGCTGAAGCGAAAGCTAGTCATGCTTGATCATTGGGAGAGGGATTCTGTCTGGTTTCCAAAAAGATGTATGGATTCATCTGAATCACACGTGCCATCTATAGTCAGAGCTCCACACTGGGTAGGAGTGTCTTCACAGTCAAGGTGGCTGGGAGAAATTGCCTTTGTCTGTGGTGGGCATTAGTCATTATTGTGTGTGTAAGCAGCTCCAGCGGGATTGGGTAATTAGGATCCTGACATGGCATCAGCGAGTGAGCTGAGTGAATCCGAAATGAAGGCAAATGAAAGCAAATTCCTCCGAGGGGGGGAGACGTGAACGCGCCGCACTTGCGCCGCTAATTTTCTTGGAGCTCCTAGTTAGGTTCATTTCATTCCTCCCAAATGAGAAAAGCGCCAGAGCCGAGCGTTTGATACCCGCCCAATAAATGGAATGAAAAGGCAACACATCTTTTTGTTGATTTGCTTGTTTATTATCAAGGGTAGCTTTGATTGAGGAGCAGTTTGCATTCGTGGAATTGTTTGACCTTTATAGTGGCATCTGCAGAGCAGGCGGTGTGCCTTCTGGAAGGAATGCAAACCACTGCGCTTCATACAGTGTCGAGAAATGAGCACAAAATCAAAGCAGGCTGTTGGAAGTTTTATTGGCTTGCCGCAGATTCATCTTCGCATACTTTGGGCATTAACTGATCTCCGTTCGCCCAATGTAGCCAATTTTCTCAAGCACAGATGCTCAGCAGGAACTTTTTTCCCCCCTCTGGTTTGCAAAGTCAGAATTGCTTGCGACTTTAGTGACTACAACCTACAAAGAACAGCACTCATTCCACACAGAACTCGTTAATTTTTCATATTTGGTGTTTTGTGTGTAGTTGTGTAGGACTGCATTATTAATGTATGTTATATAATAATGGGAAATTAGATAGCGGATTATGTTGTAGACATGCTTTAATCAGTAAAGCATTTACCGCAAATGCAGACGGGGAACAAATGTAAAGAAAAAAATATCAAATGGTTAAATGTCAGAACAGGTTCAGTGCTTTTTTTTATATATATAAAATTTATGTATATAAAGTATATAAATCTCTGGAACCGCACTGTAATGGTGAACATCATTCTTCCAAAAAGATATTCTCTCAGTTGGTGTTTTGAGAGTGCTGTCTCACATGGCAGTCCAAAATCAAACTGTTCAGTGAGCTGCCGTGCCCTGTGCATTGAAAAAGACTCTGATTTACAGACGTGCTTCCCTTTAAAAGGATAACCAGACCAAAAACATGCTGGCAAAATAACAGAGCCACCATTTTTTCCCCTTTAATTTGTCAACTGGTCTGTATAAAAGAAACCCAGGAAGTTCAAACCTATGCACTCTGATGTGGTTGTCACGGTTCTAAGGACTCTGGACTCCATTTCCCATCAGCCACCGCAAGTCACATGGTTTTCTGCACCTGATTCATGTTTTGGTTAATGAGCACTGGGGTGTATATATAGTTGGGTTTTGCACTTAGTCTTTGTCTTTCGTTAATTGTGTTTAGACTCTTGTTCTATGTCTCTCGGTGTTCTGTGTCATGCCCGTGTTTTTCATGTTTAGTCTTAGTGCTAGATTCATGCCATAGTGTTTAAGATAGGTTAGTGTTTTTGTCTTTGTTTTGATTGGTTATAATAATAAAACTAAAAAATCCAGCAATTGCATCCGCCTCCTATATGCGACCGTGACAGAACGAAAGACCAAGACTAAGTGCAAAACCCAACTATATATACACCCCAGTGCTCATTAACCAAAACGTGAATCAGGTGCAGAAAAACATGTGACTTGCGGTGGCTGATGGGAAATGGAGTCCAGAGTCCTTAGAATCGTGACAGTGGTGATGTGTGTGTGTGTGTGTGTGTGTGTGTAACAGGTGCAGCAGTGTTACAGAGAGGCCCAGAGGGATATTCTGGATCAGATGAGTGTGAAACTTGAAAGTCAGCACTGCTGTTGCAGCTCCAGCAGAAACAAAAACGTCACTTTCATGTCCAAGTCTAACAGGTATGGAAGAAGCCATTCCCAGATCACACTACTAAAAGAACAGAGGACAGAGACTTGAAATACAGATTTAAAAAAAAAGAATAATAAATATTATATACATAAATAATCAGCTAGTAATAACACATTCTGACTTGAAATTTAACGTGAACATTATCCACGTCTTTTTGGAGTTTGTCCTGTCAGTTAAAAGGCGACCCTCCCTCTCTTTCTTCTATAAACTAATGCAGTAGAGGAAATCTGGAGGCTGGACTTGCCTCTGTGCCTTGGCTTTGAATCAAGCATCGTTTTAATCCTTTTAAGCCTTTTCATTGTAATGATTTATTTTGCAGAAAAAAACTGTAATGATCCTTTGAATTTTAATGACGAGCTGCCTGCTCAAGGATTCATTGTTTTGACTCTTTGGCCCTTACCTTTTGCTTAGAAACATATCTAGGGGGAGGAGCTGTCGAAATCTATCGCCTGGGCTGCCTCTCTCTACTTCTCCTCCTCCATCACGGTGGTGTAGGGCACACACACGCACACACACACACACACACACACACACACACACACACACACACATTTCATGCTGACAGAGATGGGAAGTTTGCCATTCATTCACCAATTAAAAACTCTCCCTAGAAAGACTATCTGGTTTTAAAGAATGGTTGGGTGGCGGTGGAGCAGTGACGGAATGGAAACTTTTGTATTAGTGCCATAAATTAAATATCAGCTTCTATAAAAGTGTCACTTTACATGAGCTGTGAGAGGTGTCAATAAGGAGGCCAACCTTCTAAGGTTGGACACGAGTGGCTGTGGTGGGGTCTGATGATGAATTCGGTACAGTAACACCTCTCATAATCCTCCATCGCCCCCTCAGTGCTGAGGATACCAGACTGTGAAAAGAGTGAAAAGAAAAGAAAACTGTGTCTTTACTTTTCGTGAGACTGTTTCTACCTACTGGAGAAAACTCCAACATTCATTTAAGCCCAGACTGAGCAGGGGTGGACAAATCATACATTTATTAACTAGCCCACTGGGCAAGTAAAAGCTGAAGTATGATTGCCTGGAGGTTAGGCCAAAAATTGGTAGCTGACATAGTATAATAACAGATAGTCAGATAGTTAAGTGCATTAATACAGACTAAGACACCGTGAAATAGTCAGAAAGTCGCTGGCCAACATTTTGGTGTTTTATTTAAATTTTTTTCCACATTACATGTTAAAGATGATTTGAGACCGGTGTCTTTAATTTCAATCCAAATGTTTAATTGCAGTGTGATTAAATGGTAGTAGAGGAGACATACAGTATCTCACAAAACTGAGTACTCCCCTCACATTTTTGTAAATATTTGATTATATATTCTCATGTGACAACACTGAAGAAATGACACTTTGCTACGATGTAAAGTAGTGAGTGTACAGCTTGTGTAACAGTGTAAATTTACTGTCCCCTCAAAATAACTCAACACACCGCCATTAATGCCTAAACCACTGGCAACTAAAGTGAGTACACCCCTAAGTGAAAATGTCTTTAAGCCAAATACACTTCAATATAACAAGTTTTTTTTTTTTTGGTTATATTTAAGTGTATTTGGCTTAAAGAAATTGATTTATCAACTTAAAAATTTTGAGGTAATTAGTTTCCTCCAATTTTTTTGAGTTAAATGAACTTATTCGGTTTTACAGTGTGATTCTATATAAATCGTCTTGTCATCCATTCACACTGATTAATCTGATTAATCCACCTGGTAAAAGGTTACCATCATCCAGATTCAGAAACATGTGCTACAGTTATAATATCAAGGTGTGCCACAGCACCATAAAGGGAATTTATACATCAAATGAAATCTTTTGTAGTATTCCATTTCCTGCTTGTTGAACCTTCTTGAGCATGTATGAATAAAAAATGAGAAAAGCCCAGAGACTGAATGTATATACCTTTCTACAACATTTTGTTCGTTTTGATTTTTAAAGTATTTAAAGTTGCATTCTGGCCAAACGGTCTGCTGTGGCAGAGCAGTGTAATCTATGTGTATATTTAACTTCTAAACCACGCAGTGAGTTCTAACATTGTGTCAGGCTTTCAGTTGCATCTGGTTGATCAACGTCATTTTTTCCAAGTAGCTAAAATATTCATCTCCTCTCCTCCATTGTTTTGTTTCATCAACGCCTGCTTCGATATGCAAATACACACCACAGCGATTGTTGAAATTACATATGTAGCAGTGACATTCAATCCCACTCTTCTGTTTAGTTTGTGTCTGGGCCGAGTTGAAATGAAGGAGAAGTGTTGATTTTTCTCTCGCTTTTTGATAGTTATTTGTGTAATCTTATTCATAGTTTCCTTCTCCCTTTGGGAACAACTCTCTGGATTGCTTATAAAAGCCCGACAAGAAAATGGCACTAGTTTGACATAACTGTCAAAGTGTTCTGAAGCAGTATGAATGCAAAACAATTTCCCCACTTATGTTTATAAACACACGGCCCTACTGCTGAGGCTCACATACTAAAGCACAGACACCAATTTGTGGGTGTGTGTGCGTGTGTGTGTGTGTGTTCACATTTGTTGTCATGTTTGTTTGCATGTGCTTGCGTGCAGTAATATGTCTGTGGAGTGTGTGTGTGAGCATGTGTGAGCATGGACACAATGGCTCCTGGTCCTTTCATAAATATTTGATGTCCTTTCATGTTGGGGCTGAAGGCAGGCTCAGGGAATAGGGAGGTGAAGTCATGTTTAATTAAGTTGTTCTGGCTCAGGATCCGTCACTCAATGCGCAGGTTAAAGATCCCTTCTGCTTCCGACCCCTTTCACACCTCACTTACCTGCACTGCGGCGCCACATACTAACGGGACAGAGTAATTACCTCCACTTGTCAAATATTCCCTCAGTAAAAGATCTGCGTGCTCTCCGGGCACCCTTCTCCAGCCAGATGAGCAGCAGAGGCGAGGAGATAAAGCTGTTTATATCAACCAAAGGCTCTCACACAGGGCACCTTTAACACAGCCGTACTTTTCTCTTCTCCCTTTAGCCTAACAGAGTTTGAGAGCGAGTACCAGGGACTTTGGGATTGGCTGATGGACATGGAGTCCATCGTGACGGACAGCCATGAGCTGATGATGTCAGAGGAGCAGCAACAACATCTCTATAAGGTGAGAATGGCCTCAGAAACAGACCTTATATGAGCTCTGTAAGCTTATCCTACTTTCCATCACTCACTCAGATATTGTATTTGAACCCTTGCTCACAGTACACTGCTGTTATATTTTGTCGGCGGAATGGGAATCGACTTACCGGACATTTTCGATCAGTGTAAAGAAATTAATTATTTTATTGCTGCAAGTATGTTATAAGATTAGTAAGGACACTAGCTGCGTTTACATGGGCAACAATAATCCACTCTTAATCCGATTAAGACCATGCTTTGATCAAGAAACTACCATGTAAACAACAATTTTTACTTACCTTAATCTAATTAAGGTCATAATCTAATTAAGCAATAATCGAATTAAGACTGGTGGAGTACTCCTGTTTTAGTTGCTCTATGGACATGTATTACAGACATGTAAACACCTTAATCCCATTATGAACATCGTGTGAGAGTTTTCACCGCATTTTGCGACAGGACACGATCACACACGGCAGTGCTATTTACAGTGAACAAGAGAGTTCGGCTGTGTCCCAAAACGCATACTTGCCCACTATAGGCCTGTAGTGGGGATAAATACATGTATCTTGAATTCTATATAGATGATAAGTACGCGGTTTGAGACGCAGCCCATGGCTTCAAGCAGTTGTCTATTTGCACGTACAGCATGACAAATAATTAACTGCAATTAAAGCGTTCGTAAAAAAAAGAAAAAACACCCAAAACTGTATACGGTACCATAACGAACACGAACTGTATGTTGATATGTGAAATTGATACGTGGCGCGGTGACGTAATAACATGGGCTCTTAATCTAATTATAATCTATAACATGTTAAGCGGGAACATGACAGGAGTATTCTAAAAGCGACTCATTTAAACACCTTAATCACATTATTATCTTACTCAGAGTAAGGACAATAATTAGATTACTGATGTCAGTGTAAACATAGTCACTGCTGGGTTTCTGTACGTAGAGTATCGTGACTGTGTTTGGCTGCTAGTGAGCAGGGGGATGGGAAAGGGGAGGGGTGTGAGCCCTCTGCTGGGCAAACAATTCACACTTCTCCTCAATAACCTTGTTATAGAGATAAAACACACAGCACAACTACCAAAACACTGTATACAACTGCCACAATAAAATGATAACATTTAAACCTACAGGCTGTCCCAAAAGTCTCCATGCTGTACATACAGCACTATGTACGCCAGCGCCATGTCGGTCATACCTTCGTTAGTGGATGTATATAATGTATATCATATAAACTAAGCATGAAAAATGTTGCTAAAAAGCCTTTATTTTCCTTATGTATGGAGACGTTTGGGACACCCTGTAGTAGGTAAAAAAAAAAAGTCATACTTATGAAAAACTGAAAATTCATACTGTCCTGAGTGTCTACTTTCATATGAGCCATTAACCACTATGGAGTGTGACATCACATATACATTCACTGCTGAACATGGGTACCCCCCCCCCACCCCAAAATTCTATTTTTTGGCCTCTGGTAAAAAGAGATAATAACAAAAAGAGAATGATGGTATGCAGGAAAATAAATCCCAGCAGAGTTTTTCGCTGCTGATGTAACCACAGAAGGACATGAGGAAAAAAAGGAGTGCTGTAGTTGTAAATGAAAAGGATGCACATGCAGGAAGATAGGACCTCGTTCCTTTTCTCTCCCTATGTACTCACCTTGTCTCAATGAATTTTTATTAGTGATAGATAAAGCAGGCTACTTTTGTGTTAGGTCAGTATATTTGTTCTTGATTAATACAAACTGATTTGGGGTCTCTATTGATTGCATGCCCACCTAATAAATATGTACTGCGCTTCCGTGTTTGTTATCGTGTGTGTGTGTGTGTGTGTGTGTGTGCTGGGTGGCCTGCCTTTATCTGCCCTGGATGGGGGATTGATTGGGAGCCGTGCTTGTTTGCCCACATTCTGGGCTTTATCATGGGGAAGGGGAGATAGAGAACGCTGTTCGCCGTAAGCCATGGCCCGTAAATCAGCCTCATTTAGGTTGCCTTTATTGGACCGATCCTGACACTCGTCATCCTCCAATTGCTCGGAGCATATGGCATATTTCAAACGAACAGATTGTGAATCATAAAGAAATGAAATTAATAACCAGCTCTGCTCGCAGAGGAAACAAACCATAATGACAAGCAATGGCAAAGCCAGCCGCTACCTTTTCCTCCTCCCTCTGTACTTTATCAGTCCCTCTTCTCCAAGCCTCCCAAGGTCACCTCCAAGGTCAGAACTAATCTTCCTGCTCATCGGGCATAGTGACCCCTACCATTAGTCATATCTTACAGTAAGATAGAAACAGGAAATATAATGCCTTTTCTTCTTTCTTTTATGTGCCTGTAAGCCATTCTGTCTCGCTCGCAGTAATGTGACACCTCCGACTGGCTCTCGCACAGATCACACTTGTGCACACCGAGCGATGGCTTCACTAAAATGGCTGCCATTAGAGTTACTGTTTCTCATGTGCTCACATATACACAGAAATACATGTGTGCATTCTGTTATTCTGATGAACATTCATCTTAGTCAGACATCAGTCAGTGTCAGTGCTTATTAGTGTGTGTGTGTGTGTGTGTGTGTGTGTGTGTGTGTACTGCAGACTGTGAATGCCTTCAGTGTTTACTGACAGCAGGAAGAGATCTCTGTCTAAACTAACACGCTCTGATGC
This sequence comes from Noturus placidus, assembly GCA_022414735.1. Lineage (NCBI taxonomy): Eukaryota > Metazoa > Chordata > Actinopteri > Siluriformes > Ictaluridae > Noturus > Noturus placidus. Next base: position 151,803 of record JAFFST010055696.1, read on the forward strand.
CTCTACTGATCAAAGCTCCTATTTAACCAAACTTTCCTCATGTTTCTCACCCTCCCTCTCTCTCTCTCTCTGTCTCTCTCTCTCTCTCTCTCTCTCTCTCTCTCTCTCTCTCCTTCTCTCTCTGTCTCCCTCTCTCTCTCTCTCTTTTTCTCTTTTTTTCTCTCTCTCACAGTCTCTTTCTCTCTCTCTTTCTCTCACTGTCTCTCTCTCTTTCTCTCTCTCTCTTGTTCTCTCTCTCTCACAGTCTCTTTCTCTCTCTCTCTTTCTCTCACTGTCTCTCTCTCTTTCTCTCTCTCTCTCTCTCTCTCTCTCTCTCTCTCTCTCTCACTGTCTCTCTCTCTTTCTCTCTCTCTCTCTCTCTCTCTCTCTCTCACACACACACACACACACACACACACACACAGACACACACACACACAAACACAGGTTCAGAGAAAAGGTGTTGTAGTTTTATTCTGCACTTTATTAGGAGCTGATTAAGTGTTGGTGCATGTTATATCAAAAGAGGTGAAGTTTTTCCTAGAAAAGCAGCAAAGAAAGGAACTCCCATAGGATCTTGTTTGTTCAATTACAACATTGATCTTTTTTTGTTTTGTTTTGTTATAATTTTATATGGCTGCTTTAATGTGTTGATACCTATGACTTTGGTTGCAGTCCAGAAGTTTGGCTAGTACTGGAACAAAAAAGAATTGCATGTATCAAGAGTAAATACATTTACTTTTCTAACTCCGGATTAATAATTACATCAATAACAGAGGAGAAGCTCTGAGATGTTTTATTATGGGTTGATGAAAATGGCAGCTCTGTGTTGTTGTCTGTGTCTGAAAGAAAGAGAGAGAAAAGCTTTGAGAGCATGTGTGAGTGAGATAGAGAGAGAGAGAGAGAGAGAGAGAGTGTGTGTGTGTGTGTGTGTGTGTGTGTGTGTGTGTGTGTGTGTGTGTGTGTGTGCAGGGTTTAATCTGCATTATGTCTGACAGCATGCCTGCAATGGTAGAGTTACAGAGGTTGTGTGAGCGTGACGCATTGCTGCTTTATGGAGCTGGAGCAGGTGGCGTTTCATGCGATTCTCATCACCGCCACCATATCTCCTCTCTCACCATCTCTCTCCTTTTTTCTTTATCTGCTCTTTTTTCTTTTTGTGTATCTCCTGCCCCATACCCAACTCTTCTTCTTCCTACAATTTCCCCTGCCTCTCCCTCTGTCTCTGTCCCTTTGCTTTATTTCCACGTTTGTGTTTATATACGCATTTTGATTTCTAAACGACTCTCGATGCCGTTAGCAGCCGGAGTATTTTGGTTAGCGGTACACATACACAGATTAATATGCATTGTCTAATTTTTATTCTTTTTAAATTCAAAAATTGTTCAAAGCTCCACTGGCACAACAGTGTGTGTGTGTGTATGTGTGTGTGTGTGTGTGTGTGTGTGTATGGGGTGCTGAGGGTGTTGAGTACTGTGTGCTTTCTATAGCACTACTCTCTGTCTCAGTCCCCATGAACAGACTCGCTGTGATTAAAAGCAGCAGTGTCCATTTAAGAGGCAGCGATTGAGTTGGTTACCAGGACAACCTTCCAAAGTAAACAAAAGTTTTTTGTTGTTTTTTTTCTTTCAGGATGCTTACAATTAATAAAACTCTTCCGGAACAGCCTGCCGGGATTTATGGAACTTGGCAGGCTAGGAATTGACTGTTCATTGAAAAGGAAAAAAGTGAACACTTATCATGACCCTGAGAGAGTCGAGGCTCAGGGTGGGAAAGTGCATGTGGGTGTGTGTGTGTGTGTGTGTGTGTGCGTGTGTGTGTGCTGCCTCCACACATTAAAGGTGTATTTTTAAAGGTGATTTAAGGTGGTGGTTATTAAAGGTGGTGATTTTTAAAATAGGGGAAAGCACAGGTGTCTATTTTGTGAAGTATATATCTGTGCGAGTTCTGTTCCATCTGCTGGTCTGGCCTCCTGCTTAATTCTCCGTGTCTCCTCAAAACTGAAAGCTACAAAGGTGCTTCAAACCCTTTGTGGGCCGAATTTTCTATATTTTTGCATAAATATGACCTAAACATCATCAGATTTTCACACAAGTCCTAGAAGTAGACAACAAGAACACAATTAAACAAATGAGACAAAAATGTCATACTTGGTCATTTATTTATTGAGAGAAATGATTCAATATTCCATATTACAACATTATGCAATATTAAAACAATATTACTGTTTATGCAGAAATATCGAAAGATTCTGAAGGGATTCAAGCAACAAAACATTTCCAAAAATCAGCTGGGCAAAATGAGTAGTGTCTGCCTAGCTAGCTAAATTTCACTGAACAATATAGTAACAGATATCTAGACCTATTAATAAACAAACACACACCATCAAACATAACTTCATACTTACAATTTATTTACAATATAAACCAATTGCAATGATACAATAGCAAACTGTACTAGTTGTGTAAACCTGTTATGGTTTCAGTTACCGACTAATTCAGAGCTTCGATCACTCCGAGTCTGACTGGTGCTGATATGTTTACGTTTGCGATGTCAGTCATGTTCATTACTGTTTCAATGACTGGAAGCTTGGCTATGAAGTTCTGCACTTTGAGAGATCTTCCAATCATCATAGGGAGAAGCCGTGCATAAAAGCGGGATATTAGAACACTCTGGGAAATATGGTTGGCAAGCGAATGAATCTTAAGTAGAAGCTAAGTACAAGTTAAACATTTTATACAGATGGTGTAATGGCTTCCCAAGTGGTGCAACAGAAAAGTGTACGCCCTACTGACCTATCATCAAATCCCAGTGCTGCCACAGCCCTCTCTGGCCAGGAATCAAAGGCAGCAAAATTTGGATTGGCCATGCTCTCACTCTCGTTTTCCTGTCAATCACAGCAACACTAGCCAATTGTAGGCATCTGTGAACTCATGTATGTGGAAGAGGGTAGATAGTACTTTCCTCCGAATGTGTCCTGAGTGTGTTCAGCTGCCCTGTGATGTCGCATGGGCAGCGGCTAGCTGCAAATCTAGGTGGAAGCACATGTTTGCCCTCACCCTCTCTGGTTGGTAGCTGACATGATTATTGGCAAATTGAGGAGAACAATTGGGTTTAAAAAAAAACTAAAAACAAAAGATTCTGGTTAATCACTAAGAAAAGAAAAGAGTTTTGGCTCATTGCTCTAGG
>JAFFST010055696.1:176821-224456 GCA_022414735.1 Noturus placidus
TGATTCTTCACAAAAAATTACAGTTTTATATCTTTATGTTTGAGGCCTGAAATGTGGCAAAAGGTCGAACAGTTCAAGGGGGCCGAATACTTTCGCAAGGCACTGTAAACAGTTATGTACAACACAGAACATTAGAGTTGGATCAGGATTTTCATTTTCCCTGTGTACCTTTTTGTAACTTTGTATTTTGTTCAGTTTTATTCAGTTGAATGGATGTTTATGTGTGTCTGCAGAAGAGCCTAGGAGAGCATGTAGAGGTGCGTACGTGTGAGCTTGGAACCCATGGGCTGCTCTCTCCAGGCATCAGCAGCATGGTCGCTCAGCTGGAGCTCAAGCTCAAGGAGCTGAAGAGCTGGCTCAGAGACACTGAGCTCTTTATTTTTAACCTGAGCCTTCGGGAGGACACGCAACATCATGGCCATCCAGACGCCTCCTGCGATGGCCACCCAGCCCCACTGCTAGACCTACAACCAAACCATGACCAAGACCCACAAGCAGAGCCACAAGCTGTCAAGCAGCTGGAACGCTTTAAGGTAAGAGCTGTGGAGAGAAACAGATTAGAGAAACCCCACTGAGGTCTTATCAGGAGGTCTTTACTGCCACCGCACTGGTCATGCCCTGTTACTACAGACATTGGCTCCACAGGAGACTGCTGTTAAGCTGAAATAGGCCTTCCACCTCATCAAACAGACCTCCTCTACCTAGCTGCACAGACTGTATTTGAGTGCCACCAAAGCAGAACTGATATCTCTTTCAGTCTCTCTGTACCATGTGTCTTAGATATATGTTGCTCAACATCTCCATGTCAAGGTTGCACTCATAACACAGAGTACATGTTAGAAATGCAGTAAAGTACAGCAATGTTGAAGCAAATAACTTGTTCTGCAAACAGGAGTGTTTCATGTGAGCTGCAATAATAAATGCAGGGCAAAAGCACTCGTCACTGCTCTGACTGAAAATCTATAGGAAATAATTATTTGAGTTAAAATGCTGAGGAACAGCGAGGGGGAATTAATCAAGCCATGTCAAAACACAGGTAGTGGAGTTGATTACATTCCCCCTGCTGAGTGACAAACATAAGAGAAGAAAACTTTATATATATATATACACACACACACACACACACACTCTCACACACACACACACACACACACACATATGCCGGGTGAAATGAGTAGGGACTGAACTAGTGGCTCCAGAACGAAGACTTTGCCTTTGATAAAATGCTGCACAGCGATGGAGGCGCTCATTGATTTTTTTCGGGAGTGGAGTTTAAAAAAAAAAAGCAATACTGGAACTGGAAATATTGATAAGTTCAATTTCTACAGACGTGCTGTTGCACTAAACTAGATGAATGGGCATTAAATAGGAGGAAGGAGGGCATTTAATGATGCCATATCTGTTCTTTCAACTTGGCAGTGTAAATAGGCAGAGTTGGCATGATTGCAGAGAAGTTGAAAGGCAGCAGCAGGAGAGCTTAGATCCACACTGCAATAGAGCCACTGTTCTCCGAGCCATCTCAACGAAAGAGAGAGGGGGTGAAGAGAGCTGCACTGACAAGCATACTTACCCCCATTTCCATGCCAGCCAAAGCAACAGGCTTTCATCATGTTAGAAATGAGCTACAGTTCTAGACAACACTTGACCATTAGATTGTGCCAATAGGCCAGAAACAGCGCAATCAATGAAGTTAATTCAGGCCTGAGGTTCTTCAAAGCAGCGCATCTTATGCTGCCCTGATCATCGTCTGTGATCATTCTCTCTGATCACCACAGTTTGACATGAAGCGCTGCAGGAATACTTGTGAAACTGCTCACTCACAATAAGTGCAGCTATATGTTGCTATACACAGACACACACACATACATACATACATATACATATATATATATATATATGTGTGTGTGTGTGTGTGTGTATGTATATATGTATATATGTGTGTGTGTGTTGGAAATTATTGGAACAGCAAGGCCAATTCTAAACTCTTTTGGCTATACATTGAGGAAATTTGTGTTTGGGATCAAAAGATGAATATGAGATGATAGATCAGAATTTCAGCTTCCATTTCTTTTTATTTACATCTAGATGTGTTAATGGCACCTTTAATGGCACCTTTGGTGGCAGACCAGCCAAATTTTAGGTAAGCAAAAGTATAGGAGGAGATAGTCTTAAAGTAAATTATAGTAAATAACACTTAATATTTGATTGCATATCCCTTGCTTGCAATAACTACATCAAACTGGTGACCCATTGACATCACCAAATTGTTGCTTTTGTGTTGCTTTTCCAGGCTTTTACTGCAGCCTCTTTTAGTTGTTGTTTGTTTTATTGGGGATTTCTCCCTTCAGTCTCCTCATCAGTAGGTGAAATGCATGCTTCTTCACAACTCTCTCAATGATTCTATCATACACTGCTGTTGTTCTCCTTGGACTTTCTTTTTCAGGGCATTCCAAATTGATCTATTGGCTATTCCCAATGCTTGTGCAATGGCTCTGATAGATTTTATCCTCTTTAGCTTCAAAATGGCTTGATTGTCTCCCATAGACAGCTCTCTGGTCTTCATGTTAGTTTATCATTTTTAACAACAAATGCAGTATTCCTAGGTGAAACCTACGGCTCAAACCAAAAGCAAACATTCAGAGCAATAATTCTTTAAACAATCAATTTAACAGGGCACACTTGCCCAGCAAGAAACATCAACATCAGTCACATGTTCCAATATTTTTGATCACCTGAAAACCAAAGGTGCTATGATCTAAGTTGTTTAACACATCTAGCTGTAAATATGAGGAAATGAAATCTGGATTGGCTGTCTCAAACCCAAATGTCTTCAACACTATAGCAAAATAATAGAAGTGTCTTTGGTCTTTATAGAGAATTCTTACTATATACGTCCATGCAAACTCTAAAGTAGATACAGATGCATGACAAACTAAAGGAAACTGATGATCTCAACCCAGTTGAACACCTATGGGATTAGATTTATGTGTTAAAAGGCCCTCTCCACCAACATCATCAAGAAGAGCAATTTTTGTTTCTTCAGTACACTTGTAGAATATACACTATATGGCCAAAGGTTTTCGGACACCTGACCATCACACCTATATATATATATATATATATTCTATCATATATATATTCTATCATATATAATATCTACAGCATATGTATAGAAGCAAGATATTGACTGGATGTTTTGACATTTTAAAATGTCATTGCACCTTAATCCTCTCTGAGTATTACATTCCTGTCTTGGAGAGGGATAACTATGGATAACAATACAGCTGGGGGCATTATGGATTAAGCATTTTGCTCATTAAATCTGTGTTAATAATATGTGGTACTAAAGATCACTGTACTCATCACAGTGTCACAGCATCTCCCATTTCCCCTGATCAGTGTCACTCTGAAAGATAGAAGCTTTGTGTGGTAATGTCCTCAGCATAGTTAATGCAGATTTCATATCATTTCACGCTAATAACATTACTCATTTCTTATCAGCAGCTTTATATATTGACTGTCGGACATTCTAAAGATGGATGTCTTAAAAAGGATATTTAAGCCCTTTAATGTAACACATTCGAATGTACTGTGTAATGAGTACAGAGCCACTTGCTTCATAAGCAAATTACTGCTACTTCTAGAGCCAAACTAGAGTTAAACAAACTATCCATGATATCCTTGCTTTATGTGCTAAGTTATTGCAAGCTACATTTTATTGGCTGACCACCAATCACATGAAGTACCTCCAGTGTTGCTTACTCTCAGCCAATAATTTTCCCATCTTATTGCCATTGTACAGAATGCACCACAATATTTTCTTTAATTGATTTTATTCTAACATACAGAGACAGAAAAAGAACTTGTATTTGATATTTGTTATGCGTATCCCGAAGAAAAAGGTGCAGTGTGGTGAAGTTAAACATGCAGTGTATCAGTTAATTACCAGCTGTTGCTGTATGCATGTTATAGGAGAATTATCAAGCTGTTTTGACAGTGATATCTGATATATTATCATCAGTGTTGAGGTAACATTTGTTGATGATGTTGACATGTTACTAACTGCTTGTAATAAAGTAAGTCAGTTACTGTTTAAATTCTAATGATCATTTTACAGTTAGAGCTATAGATTTAATTTTAATTCCATGTCTTGCATATCATACTATATTTCTGTAGATATATATACATACATACAGTATATGATATTCCGTAGATACGCGATGCGTATCATGATATATTATTTAGCTAACAAAGTGTCTGCAAAACAGTGATAAAATAAACAAAATCTGTTCAACTGAGTTTGAAGATAATTTTAATGCCTACAAAGACAAAGAAGGGAAAAATGATGCCAGATCGATGGCATCCATGTAGTACCATTTAATTTGTGATTATTAAAAAGGTCAAAAAAAAATTATTTTTTAAAATCACCATACCAGCAATATCTCAGAAAACTGTATTGCATGATCGTTTATTATAATTATCATGAATATTATATTGATAGATCACCCAGTTCTAGCTGTACCTGCCCTATTACATAATCTGTGCACTGCTACACTTCTTGCCAAGACATGGACATGTTTAGTGAGCTAGAATTTTTAAATGACGAAGATGGAGAAAATCAGATATTTCTAAATATTTTTGAAATGATTGCACACAACAAAGTGTAAGATACCTGAAGTAACTTCTAGTAGTCCAGTGTAAATTTGACATGTTGTCTGTTAAAGTTTCTGATCAGGCAACAGGCTGGTAGTGAAACTACCACAAGCTGGAGTTCTGTCCCCATTCTCCTGCAATATTGGTTACATTCTGCTCCGAACAAAGGGAGCTATACATTTGCTTTTGCTTTTGCTGTGGCTGGCTATTTCTTAACAAAATACTGAACTGACTATTGGGTGCTATCCTTTTGTTTTCAATTTATGGTCCTACCACTTAATGTAGTAGTAAGGTAATTACTTTATATAATAAGTAATGAGTAAGGTAATCCCATTACAGTAAAAAAAAAGAAAAAGAAAAAAAGGATTAGTTTTTAATGGATTACTTTCTTTGAGTAACTACCCCAGTACTGAATAAATACTTTGAATAATCCATCAAGATGTTAATGTGGCAGTGAAGAAAATGACTCTAACAAGGATATTCTTATAAAGATATATTTATAACCTTCAAAAACATTGCTGCATAAAAACGTACTGAGCCACATGCTGTTTACTGACATTTTCAAATTTACACATTTTGGCAACAAATAAATGTACTGTAAGCTTTAGCCCTATAATATTTATCACAATGATACAAATGCTAATTTATTTATTTATTTCTGTAATCATTTTATTCCTTATTAATTATTCAGTTCACATAGACCATTTAAATAGCTCTCGAAGTAACTCTAGGTGGAATTCATACTAAATCTAAAGTTTAATCTCTGTTGTATCATCAGTCTGATTCCATCTCTTCCTCTCTCATCGCTCCTGATCAGAAGAGTGCAGCCATGGCCCTAGGCCTCATCCTGGGGGCCTCTGTCTCGCTAATGAAATGTGACAGTGCAGATATAATATCAATACTTTCTCCATGATTAGGAATAAAGAACTCCTGTTCTTTGGCAAGTACTAAATGCATTAAGGTGCTAAGGGGGGTGGGGGTGGGGGAGGGATGTTAGTGAATGGGGGAGTGCCAAGCACGGCGTTAGTGTCTTATCAGCAGGTAATGGGGAGCAGACAGGTGACAGCCCAGAGAGGCCTGTTCATTACCCACACAATCGACTGGCCACACACCCACTCTTATTTTTCATTCTACGTCCAGCTTGCTTGCTTTCATTTACCGACACTAATGAGAAAATGTCCTTATTGATGGTATTATTATCACTTTTCTGCCATTTGTTTGCTTTATCACATTACAGAGGGGTGGGCCACTGTTCATAAGGCATTATTTTCATCTTGAAAAAATGTCAGTTTTCTTAGACAAGAAATGGGAAAGTAATTAGAAAAATGCACCCAGCATTTTAAATATTGATATTGTGGAAGAGCAACTTTGTCAGGGTAATGAATACGGTTTAAATGCATACTGATTTGTGGTGGCCTGCTTGCTCCTGTCCTAGTGAGCAGAAGGCTGTTAGCTTGAATCCTAGGATTGATAAAGAGCCAATATTGTTCCTCAGTCCCTTAGCCTCATGAAAGGTGTTGGTGTTTGAATCCCCCTTTACTGGGCCACGATAATGTGTTGATTTTGTTTACGCTGCAGCAGCAGTCGTTTGAAGCCTGCAAGAGGAATCTGGTACACTTTCTGTGTCAAACAGATGAAATTGCAAGCAGCGTGAGCTTGGGGAATCTGTGTCTGGGAATCGTCGACATGAATTCATTACGCTCATTTGCGATAACAAGTGCTTGTGGTTTTAATTGACTTAATCAACAAATAGAATTAATCAGAGATTTCTAATTAATGGTAATTGATTGAATATCCACTGGGTCACTGTCAGTGTGAGATGCCTATGTCTTTGCCTTAACTGGAGGGGGTTTCGGCTCTGCTTCTCCATCTTGGCTAGATTAATTGAAAATGTTCAAATTGCAAACGTGGAAAAAAGAACGAGATGGAGTGTGCACTCGTTCTCCTAACAGAGAGGAACAAACACACAAACAGCAAGTGGCTCTTTTCTCCTCATCTGCCATTTTAATCCTCACAAAAAAGCATTAGCCTTAGTGTGTGGGTAATTCCAAGCCCTTCTGACTTGTAAGTATCTTCCTGTGCATGGAAATTGTATAGTTCATATTATGGAACAGAACGAATGTGGAGGGAGAGACAAATCGAGGGTGAAGAGAAAGCATTAATGGGAGTGTGGGAATTCTCATTTGGTACAGGATATCACGATCGAGTTTGAAACACTCCTGGAGGATCTGTGTGGTTCAGCGGCATTACGCCACCGCCGTGTGCCTCGGCTTTGATTACCAGCTCTGATAGTGAGAAACCTGTAGATTAATACAGTAGGTAAGATGGATTTAGCAAAGCGATAGTAAAGCCAGATCAGGCAGATGAGAAAGAATAGTCACCTAAAGCATTGTGAAGATTGGCTTAGCGCTGGTGCGTGCTTGGCGGCAGCTGATCTGATGATACCTTTATTAAAAAGCACCTGATAGATAGGCCTCATGTGAGCTTCCTCATTTCACTTCCTTCACAGAGAATGGTCAACTGAAAGATGGCTCCGTTGTTTGGCATCTGTGTTTGTTTCGCTCTCTTTCTTTCTCTCTCTCTTTCTTTCTTGCCTTTTGATATCAGGCTGGGACAACAGAGCGCATTGGCCAGCAGCCAGCTTCTCAGCTATAGCACTCAGCCTGTAGGTCTGAAATGGAGTCATTGTGTAGGTTCACATTCACATACTGCAGGGAAAAGCAGACCACTTTACCGCTCCATGTATTTGGAAAAGCTTTTTAGCAAATATTGGCACACCATAGTCCACCCGCCCCCTTTGTCAATAAGGCAAGACACATTGGAGGGGAAGAAATCAAATTTATGAAGCCCAGCAATGCAGAAACAATGAAGCATCAGATTTCTGGGGCGTCTGGAAGTCTAATACCTCCGTATGCTGCTCAATGTGTTAAGATATAGCCCCAGGTTTGTGCAATTTAATCTGTATGAGTGGACTTGTGGTATTGATTGAAAAATGGCCATCTAGATTGTTTGCGGTGCGCAGAAACACTGCATGAAGAGTAGAGGCAGTGAGGGAACAGAACGGTGCTTGTAAAAAGAATGATGTTGACCATCCGCAGCACTAACATGAACTGTTTGTGTAAAAGGATAAACAGAATCCAGCCAGGCTGACATAAATGTTTGCAAGTTACTTTGAGAGCACACTTTTGCAGACTCTACAAACGACATGCCTGGCTTGTCTTATTTTCCATGTGCATGTTTGTTTGTGTATCAGCTTCGAACGTCTGTGAGTTTGCTAAGCGCAACTGTTTCAACTCCCACTGCACAGGATAACTCTATCACTCTATGCGCTGACCTCCCTCACCCTCCTTCTCTCCTCTGCCATTGCATTTTGCAGTCTCATTACCTGCTTAAAAGATGTGTGGAGCTGTAAATATATGCTAAAACAGAGGCCGAAACTGCTGAAGAAACAAAATCCAATTTAAATGTAATGGTGTTTAATATTTATTGAAAAATGTAAAGAACGAGACAGGCAGTGCCTTGCAGAGCAGAGTGGATTTACATAAATTGTTCTGGGAATGTTTTTGTCCTATACTGCACATGGAGCAGAGCTTGTCAATTCACGCGGACCATGTTGCATATTTACAGAGAGCTTTGGTACAGGCACAAGTCCATCAACATTCTGAACCCCTTTCACCACATACACCGAATGACCTCTGCAGCATGCTCTTGTTTGGGGGGAATGTGTATGTTATGGCGATTTCATTCCATTATTGTTATAGCTGGGCTCTGGAGCGCAGCACCGGGGCTTTGGCCTGTAACTATCAAACTCACTGCTGTTTATGGGGGAGAGGGTGGAGGGGACTGTGTGATTTACATGCTCCTGACAGCCTGGATTGTTGTGGAGACCTCATCAGTACAGGGCTCAATTCTCCCTCTCTCTCTCAATTACTGTCTCTCTCTCTCTCTCTCTCTCTCTCATTTACTGTTTCTCTCTCTCTCTCTCTCTCTCCCTCTTCTTACCTTTCTATTTCTTTTATCCACCTCATTCTCTCAGATTACAGATCAATAGCAATGCTTCAGTATAGCAATTCAGGATATATTACAGATTAATATATATTTAGAATCAATATTCAGAGGTTCAAAAAAATATCTGAAATGGCCAGAATATGCTCTTTCTCTTTCTAGGCTTTATGTATGGAAGTGCGAGGTCGGAGAAAGGGGTTGGCCTCAGTACTGCGTCTGTGCCAGAGGCTCCTGGAAGGGCCAGAGGAGCAAAGCTCCGAGGCTGATCGTCAATCTCTACAGCTGCTGCAGGTGAACCTCGAGAGGCGCTGGGAGGCCATCATCATGCAGCTGCTCCAGTGGCAGAGTCACCTCAAGCGCACTCTGGGCCAAGACCAGGTCAGATTAGACATATACAACAGCTACATTTGCTCCGGTAAATAGCTGCCAGTGCGGTCTGACAGTGTTCATGACAGACATCATGTGCAAAGAGGGATCTGCAAAGACACACCAGTAAACAAGACAAACTACATCAACAGGACTATATACTAGCTAACATAAACAATTCGGCTGCAAATCCCCTCTTGCACATGTCTAACAGACGTAGTCAATGGTGTGTGAATTCAGTGTATAAATAACCACATGACAGCACAAAGCTAACAACACTACCATCTATAGCACATTCAGTAAATCTTATTACACTTATAGCTATTCATTTTCTTAGTATGTGTTTTACCCAGCTCTTAAACTGGCTCTATAAGGGTCAATTTATTTCTTACTCAACTCAGTACCCCACAGAGCCTAAGTGTTTTTTTTTTTCTCAGCTAGAAATATTGTAGCAGTAATATAGAGCAGCACAGCTATAATGGAGCAATAATGGTGATGTATAAGGTAGGAAATGTAACCACATATTATCATTCAATTATATAAAATGAAGGAAAGACTCACATTATATTACAGAGGAGTAATTGACTTGATCTTAATGCACTAAGTGAGCAACGCCGTATAATGTGCCAACTTACAACCAGGACCTGTGTGTAGTTTGAGAGCATGAGACTGTTTTCTTCACCCTTCCTCCTGAACCACATTAGGTTTACTGCAAAATAAACAGCACCCCTTACCCAACACTCTGCCGATCCCTAAAACCAAACTCCCAACTGCTGACTTATAGTAACTTCATGGCAGTGCGTTAAATGTGAGCATTAGATTTAGGCTTTTGTTATGCAGATACTATGCATTCCTGTGTGGCAGCAGCAGGCCTCTGTGGAGTCTGTGCACAACACACAGAGAATTCCAGGGACCTGTTTGTGGATGTCCACTCAGTTATCCGTTCTCATTTACACAAGCAAGACAAACGACTCCGTCCTCTCCAGCTCTGACCTTGCAGGACTGAAGAGCAATTTCACTTTGGAAAGTGTTTTGAAAAGGGGAAGAAAAATAACAGGGAAGGTCTGTTTTTGTTAATACAGTGCTCTGTGTGCAATGATAAAAATGGTCTTCTGTTGAACGATTTAAAAGACAAACTTTGTTCTCCATGTTCGAGGATTGAAAAAGTTTTTCAGTTTCGTCACTTTTTATTTAAGAGTTATGTTTTAGAACACCATTTTCTATATGAAGGTCAACAGACGAGGTTGTAATTTGAAATTTCACTGTTTCCCATTCACAGAAATGAAAAGGAACACCTCTTATTTATCTTCTTTATGCACTGTTCACTAAGTCCTTATGACATTGCACGAGTGCACTTTGTTGTTAATGGCGAGGGAAGGTTATTGCTGGACTATAGTTTTAAACTGCTTTTGGTGCAATTGTAGCACAATGCAAGCTGAGGCAGCTAAAATTAATGATTTTCTATTTGATTATACTGATTGATTGTTCTCACTGTTGAAGGTTTTTATCATGAACTAGCAATCCAAGCTTCATCATAAGTATTTCCCTTATCAGCAAGAAGAGAATAAACAGAAATCTAATAAAAATTCATTATATGCAGTGTATGACATACAAATCAAGTGTTAGATTTGCCAGTTTATTAGATTAATGAGATAAAAGGATAATATAAATAGACCTCTCTCATTAATACGGACCCAAGCAATCTGTTTAATTGTATCCCGTGTAGAATTCATGGGTCTAAGCAGAATTTTTAAACAGCAGAAATGTTTCACAGCTTAGTGGTGCTTTTGATCTCATTAAAATTTGATTACTAGCTCATGAAGATCATACATTTGTGTATGGCATATATTTAACCAGTTAAATTAAATATTCCCCCTTCTTTATATTTTATACCAGTGTTCTTTGTCCCTACACAGGTTCCATGGAACCTGATTGAACCATCACTTATGGATCTCCGTGGCTCATCTGAGGACTCTTGGGAATGGGATGAGATGGATATGACCATAGTTAATATGGAGTCACAAGAAAATGATGAGCAAAACCATTCAGAAAAGCCCCAGGAGGAACATTTAGGGGAAGCCTGCCCTTCACAGAGCAGAATGAGCCTGAATGCCCTTCAGTTAAACGCCCCAACTTCCCGTGTTTATCAGGTGTTCAGTTTACATAGTGTCGAACTATACCAACAACCACAGTACAATCTAAAGATGTCTTCAAATATAACTAAACCCAAGGACAAGCAGCCACTGCTAAAGAGCTTGAGCAAGGACTCTTCTTTCTCCTCAGTGGAGTCACTACCTGACATCATAGCAGGTCTTGTGAGTGGGAAACAGGCAATGCTGACAGATTCAGCCAGGAGATCAGAAAGTGAGAGTGGAATAGTCAGTGAGGGCGACACTGAAACAACAGCCAATTCTGAGTTCTGTCTGCTTTATCAGAGTGATGATCCAAAGGTCCAAGTTACTCTTAATCCCTCGATACATTCAGACTCACCTTGTATAGACAGAGACTTACATGAAGACATAGATAAGATACTGGAACGTGCTAACAAGTGTGTCGAGCTTGGAGAGAGGATGGCAAAGGAGACAAAGGACCAACAATATTTCATTGGAAAGAAAAAAAGAGAGGAATCTGAAGAGGGCAGGAGGAAGCACAAAAATGAACCAGTGGAGATTTTTATTAATGGGCACTGTCTCAGTCCTGAATCTGTGGACGAGGGCCATGAAACCGGAGCTTTCAGTCTTGGGTATGATGATGAGGGGAAGGTCCGACGAGAGTTCACTCGGTTATCTCAGGGGTCTTCCCTAGATTCCCTCTATGCAGTGGGTGAATTATTTCCATCAGCCAAAGAGACCCTCACACGTAGCATGTCCCTGGAGAGCTGTCTCGCTCCCTGTAAGAGTTCAGGAGAAGTAGGCAGTCAGTGCAGCCTGAGGGACTTGGGCCTGACCACAGAGTCCACTGGGGAGCTGAGCAGGAGAACTCTGGAGCTGCTGAAGCGACTTGAAAACATCCAGACTCCTCTTGCCCAGAAGATCACCCGCAGCATTTCTGATATTACCCTTCCAAGCAGCTCTCTGCATTTTCTTGGGCGGGGACCACGTTCAGGGGGTGCCCATTCCTCCATCAATGAGAGTTTGGCAGCTTCCCTCACAGAGCTGAGTAGCATTGAGGATTCATCAGTAACATCTGAGGATCTGGCTGTGCAGAAAAACCGCTGCTTGGCTGCCAATTCCAATGCATCTTTCCGGAAGCATAGTCGCAGCCAACAGCTGACAGACGAGACAGATGCCAGTGTCAGCATGGTGGTGAATGTGTCTTGTACTTCAGCCTGCACTGATGATGAGGATGACAGTGACCTGCTTTCCAGTTCTACTCTGACACTTACTGAGGAAGAGCTGGGCATCAAAGATGATGAAGACTCCAGTATTACTTCTGAAGAGGAGTACATAGAAGGCACATTTGCACTGGGACTGGATTACATGAAGGGCGAGTTTCAGAGCTGGGTCAAACCTAGAGCCCAAAACAGGGAAAGGAATGAGGCAGATCTTGGTGATGAGTTGCAGTGTGGCACTCTGTCTAGAGAGATTCTGTCACCTGTGAAGGCTGTCAGTGATCGGCATTTATTGAATCGGGCAGCTCTAAAGCTCTTGGAGGCAAACTCCAATACTAAAAATGATAGCGTCAAGAAACAGGAGGTGGACACCACCCGGACGGATGCTACCAGAAATTACATCAGCAGTTTTGTTGATGACATGGAGAATGGCAATGTGGATAGCTCCCACATCCAAGGGAAGGACGAGGATGAGCTCCTCAGAGAGGAAGGCAGTCTTTTTACTAAGAAAGGAGAATCTTTTAAGGATTGCTACACCATGGATGAGTTAAAGGGAGACGTAATGAGTATGGTAGCCACCACCTCCCAGTCCTCATGTGGGCAGATAAACTTGCAGTCCCGAGAATCATCTCTGGAAGGTCAGTTGAAGGGAGAACTACCATGCCACAGTTCCCATCATCCACAACCTTCTTTGTCACCAGTAGAGGAGTGTTCCACGTCTCACCACAGCATGTTGGGAACAGTTCACATGAGCTCCCACGACCAGCCAGCTTCCTTCCGGAACCACATCCATGAAAATCACAGAGAGAGCTCATCAGGATGTTGTAGCCACCAGTCATTTCCTTCTAAGGAGGAAAAAAGGGAGGATGTACACAGTTTTGTGATGGAGATTATCGACATGACATCAGTGGCACGAAAATCTAAAGATGTCCAACCAGTGCAACCTGAAGAATCCGCTAGTACAGCCTCAACTTCCCAGATCAAAGAGAAAGTCCTGGATCATTCTCATCGCCCAATCCATCTCCGCAAGGGTGATTTCTATTCGTACTTATCGCTTTCCTCTCATGACAGTGATTGTGGGGAGGTCACTTCCTGCTCAGAGGAAAAGAGTAGCACCCCAGTCCTCTCCAGAACTCCAGAAATCCATGATGAAGAGCCTCTATTTGCGGCCTGCACAGAAGAGGTCTATTTAGGCCCTCCGCTCTGCTATAGCATGTCTATTAGCAAAAGGCCCATGAGACGCAGCACCAAACTAATAGACCCCTTCTGTCCCCTGAGCCAAGCACCGCCACCATCCAGTAATGAATACCAAAAAGCACACGGTATTTCTCCAGGAAGTATAGCTGGAACCCAGCCACAGTGCCATAATGAGGCTCCTTATCTTAATCCTTTACCAAGTGAAACCGT
Organism: Noturus placidus; assembly: GCA_022414735.1. NCBI lineage: Eukaryota > Metazoa > Chordata > Actinopteri > Siluriformes > Ictaluridae > Noturus > Noturus placidus. The sequence goes on from JAFFST010055696.1 coordinate 190,584, forward strand.
GATAGACACTGTTGAATGTTTTGCAGATACTAAAATGCTTGAATCCAATATTTCCCCTGTAATGACTAAGATAAGAGTCTCTTGCTCCAGTACAAATCCTTTAAAAGAGGAACGCGGACTCTATATTAATCCTAAAATTAACTGTCCCCCGATAAGAAAAAGTGATAGGGATGAAAGAGGTGATGCTTCACAGTGGATGAAACAGAAGAATGTCAAAAAAGGGCGCAGCTCTCCTCAGGAAGCCAAGCCAGCTCATAAACAGGTACGTTTACACCTTACACCAGGCTTTACTTGCTTGTAATGAGAGCTGGGTGCATTTCATCCAGCATTCACTAAATATTCAAGAAGGATTTTTTGTTCTCTCCCTCCCCCCTTCTCCACCCCCTTTTCCCCTCCTCCTTCCCCCTGAAGCACTAATGGAATACGGATTTGCAGGCGTAGATTTAAAATTTTAAGGTCTACAGAACAGAATAATCATAATCAGTCAGATTATATTATGATTCATAAGCAAGACTACAGCGGGAATCATTACTTAATTTCATGACTGAATTAGCATGTATTTGTGTTCTTTTTAAGTAGTTTTCTATTTCGTATGCAAACTTCCCCATGCTCTGTTCCAGCTCTCGCTGCATATCTGTTGTTTGACCTTATATTAGGTGAATTAAGTGCTTACTTTTCAAACTAATCATTGATAACAACATGAATGTGACTGCTCTAAGATTGAATGAGGCAAAGATCTGAAATGCTTTAGAAGAATGTATTTAACGTTTACTTAAGTCTGACTATTTAAGCCAAGCCATGGTAGGTGAAGTAGAGAGTCTTGCTGTAAATTTGTCATTATATTTGGCTTTCCTGTGTACAATTACTCATGGTCTCATTGGAGTTCCTCTTTCACGGACGAAGTCATGCTGTTATGACAATGTAAACTATGACTGGTGTGAAAATGTGACAAGCATAATGTAATTTGAGTGACATTTATGTGCAGTCCAAATGTCACCATTTTCCAAGAAAAAAAAAAGTAGGAGCATTGAAACATAAGTCATTGTGATGTCATCATCTCTACCTCTTCGTCATTTCCTCAGTTGGCAAGGTCAGAGTGTGGTGCTGGACCGGTGGAGACAGACCACAGGGTTTTGCTCAGTGCACGGCGTTCAGACAGCTCATCGGCAGTAAAGAGTGGAGCGAGCAGCAGACCCCAGGCCAAGGTTCGTACTATAGGTCATGCATCAGCAGACAAACACACACACACACACACACGCACACACACACACACAGACGCACAGCCTCTCCCCCAGGCCTCTTCTGTCATATCAATGAAAAATAGCTGATGGGTCTTTTCAACATCTTGTGGCGCATTGTAAGCACCCCATTTTACACATCATTCCATACTGCAACTAAGCACCTTCCTATTTGTCATTAGTGTGGTTTTCCAAAAAGCGAATTTGCAATGAGAATGTGTTTTTCTCCTCACCCTGTGTCTTTGTGAATGCTCTCAGCACCGACCTCACAGGCTTATTCTGATGCTGCTGACGCAAATGCATTGTCTGACTCTAGGCCACATTATGGTTGAAATTATAGGCCACTATACTTTATATATGATGATAACCTTACTAGGAAATTGTGTCTGAAAATCAGTCATTACATCTGTATACCACATACTTGCAACCTTGAAACCTTAGAAATTGGGATATTTCCCCAACCCAAGCATGGGATATGTGAGACGTCGATTCTTGCATGTTGATTTGATTTCTTGCACCCATATAAAATGTACAGAATAATATGTAAAACAATGTATTTATTAGGATAAAAGAAAGCTTCAATTAAGATACATCCATCACTCTTCGATTTCACATCAAAATGACATTTTTGTCCAAGGATGCAGGCACTTCCAGATGATCATCGGAATGGGGTCCTTTCAGTTGAAAAGATAAAACAAAAACACCACCCCGAGTATTGACTTTGACAATCAGTGTAAAATGCTATTTCCTCAATGATCAAATCACTGGCTAGATTCCTGTAACAAGCTGAACAGCCTAAAATGGCAGAGATACAAGTGTGAATTGTGTGGAAATTAGGAGAGGGCAAATGAAAAACAGGACTCTCTGAAGGCTGATGAGAGTAATGTGTCCAGTAGGTCTTCTCCTTTCTGTCACCAAGCCAGAATGCCAAGTCCTGCAATGATTTGTTTTGAAGAAAAAGAAGCCACTGCAACAAAGAAGCCACTCATATATTACACAACTGATGGGGAAAAAACAACACGGCTTTCTCACTGTAATCAAGTACTACACAGACTGCACCAATCAACCTTCCTAACCTAGCGTTCAACCCCCTGTTCAACACAACAGGAGCATGTTTTAAACACGAGAGGTAGAACTCTGACCATATCGTTGTAAATAGCACAATAACAATGACAGAATGCCAGCGTCATCACGAACGTTTCCAGTGTCTAATGACTTGTAATAAATTATTCTGCTTCTTTGTTTTAGATAAATTGAATGTGATTATAGAATTCTTGTACGTGAAATATTGTGATGGATTACAAAGTGCATCTGTGAATAAATTGCCCCTCCCTTCCATCCCTTGGCAGTGCCTCTAGTGGATAGGAAGATAAATTACAGTCAAACTTTTAACCTGGCCTGATCTCCATGTATAATTTATAAATAACATGTATTGTCTTTTTGTTTTCTAGAGACTCTCAGGAAATCCTGCTACCCCTGATTCTAGGCACTGACTTTAGTGGTTCTGTTGCTGCATAGTTTTTCTGCGAGCTGGGATCTTACCTCGATCCTGGTGCACGGACCTTTCACCTAGCACTGCAATATGGCTCCAGTGCTCACTATTGACCCCAAAGACTTCATAGTGGCGCCATTCTACTTTACTCACCGCTCATCCTGGACTGAGCTACCTCATCGTCTTCCACCAAACACCCCAAGATACACTATTGCTCTCTCAAACACATGCACACACACACTCACTCACACACACACACACACACGTGGTAGCTCTCACTGTTACAAAACCTGCACATGGCTTTGCACATCTGTATTTGTCATTTGCATTTTGAGAGTCAGATGTGAAGCAGCACATTGTAGAGGTCCAGGTTTAGACCACATATACAGTACATGACTTTTACTCAGTCGGTCTGGAAAGCAGCTCCAGTTTTACTCTACATAGGACGCTTTACCAAACAAAGCCCAGATCCACCGACTGTTAAACTAAATAGATCTTTAGGAGAGCTATCTATGCAACACAACATGTGGGTGTGGTTGCGTGGCATGGATATTCCGCAGATTGATAGGATGCTGTTCACCATTTCTTTTTTTATTATTATTTTAAACCCACCCTGAGATTTGGAGAAAATCAAAGAAGTGTTTTAAACTTTACATTTTTGTGCCTTGCTGATATTTCTTATAACTTTTGTTAAAAACACTGCTTTATCCCCCCCTGTTCAGTAAATAGTGAGATAGTTTACTTACAAGTAAGGTTGACGATAATGAATGGGCATCTGTATATATGTATACTGTACGTTCAATTCTTGGTGTACAATGACAATATGAATTATTCGTGTTAGTGGACAACTCTGTTCTGTGATGTGGATTATTATAAGCCTTAACGTGCTACGTTGCATGGGTGAGAGTATACCAACTCTTCAGAAATAAACATAATTTATTGAAAACTGTCTGAAATGTGCACTTCTTCTGAAAGTAATAACATGAAACAATACTCCATCTGTCATACATCAGAACGTTCAGTAAACTACTCGACAGTTTCTTGCACAGTAACTACAAAAATATTCCCCGCAATACTTTTTTCGGAAAATGGTCTCAAATGACTTTACTATGCTCTTAGAATTTTCCCTGTGCAATGTTCTTAGTTAGACAAACACTAACAGTATAAAAATGTTGTAATGTCTTAATGCTCATACAATTAAAATGGTATGGGAAATGTTTATAAGCATTACAGGGAAAAAAAAAAAACATGAGCAAAGGAATGTAATATTGAGAAAATTACCTAAAAGTGTTAGCTGGATCTGTGCATGAAACTCTATGCATAAAGATTTTATTAAAGCAATCTAGCTTGCCATGTTTGATCACACTTTTTTTAAGCAACATACTGTAGACTATACCAAGCCACTCATTTTGATGCCCGATGTACCCCTGGAAATACGCCTCCAAACATCACATGGTTATTTCCATGGCTAATGTGCTGTTTACAGGAAGTGTTGATGATTCCACAGGCCGTGTGATGGGGCCCTCTGAGATACAGATATACAGTAACATCACAACTTTGCAACTCTTTAGCTGCCAATCAAGTGCTCTCCTGATTGCCTAGCCAAGCCTGATAAGCTCTCCTCTGTAATCGGCCCTCAGCTGCTGCTGCAGCAGATGCCTGTTTGTTGATGATGAGTGTGTGCTTGCATAAGAACAAAATCAGACAGTAGAAATGAACAAATTTAAATTTGATTTTATGAATACAGAATGAAGAGAAGTCGTTCAGCGTGTGTTTGGTCCCTCGTTCAACACGACAGTGCTTTGGGGTAAGTAATAGAGCTGTCTGCCTCTTATCAGTTTACACGATCATTGGTGCCACATTACGGTAATGATAGGTGGCTGATAAATCCTCACATTTCTACATAATGATAGATCACAACACTGATTTATTTTTTATGTTTTGGTTTGTTTAACGTTTTCGAGGCAGTGTCAAGGAGATAGAAGAAGACAATATAAAAAGAGTACGCTTAGTACTTTTATAATACTCTGTCATTTTCTCACTTTCATTGTCTGGATAAAGAACAAACACCAAAAACATATGCCATCATGGACTTGGTCGAAATACTCACTTCTACAACAAATGCTTTCTTTTATTGTAGAAACAGGAGTACATGATATTATTCAGGATGAGTAAAAGTCAATCTAATATTTCAACAACAACAAAAAAAGATTTGCATTGATTGATGGCACTGATAAATTAGGATGGAAATTGAATCTAACATTATCTTCAAAACATTGCATCAAATGAACAATTAACAGAATATTTTGTATGAAATGGAAATTACTTTAAAGGTAGTAAAGGTCATGTGTATCGAACCGTGATACCTTTGCAATTACAAGCAGGCAGAATGTTGATTTGGAGTCTTGCTAAGCATAGAATGGGGGTGGGGGGGTCATGTCATATACTCTTTGTTGAAAAGATCATACTTGATTACATGACATTATATGACAAAAAAGGGAAGAATTGTTCCACATGAATATCACTGAGGGCTAAAAAAAAAAAAAACATGAAACTGACATTCAAATGTCATCAGCTTCTTTTAAATGCAACGGACAGTGACCGAAAGTTTCAGAATTTGACTTTTGATTGATATCAGTCACTAAACACAATTAGAGGGAATACTTGCATTATCTTAAATAATATGCAGACAAATAAAAACATTTTTTAAAGCTTATATTTGAACCATCTGGTTCCCCCTGGTGTTGTCTCACAGTGACCCTCCACACTTGTCACTTTAGTGTTGCTGGGTGTCAGTCAGCAAGGGAAGGTATGATGTAAAAACAGAATATTAGATGTAGCATGTCAGTAGAATGACACTGACCCTGGCAGCTTTTACGCATCAAAGTTACACTGGGCGAGTAAAAGGAATGATGTAAAAGGAACTTGCTCAAAATACTATAAATGTCCATCATAGGTACTGGCCAGAATGTTGGCTCAAAACCACAGTAGATGTAGAACACTGGCGGTGAGGCAAAAAAAACACTATATGGCCGAAAGTTTGTGGACGCCTGACCATCACACACATATGTGCTTGTTGAACCTACCATTCCAGATTTAGTCCCCAGTTGTTATAATAACCTGCATTCTTCTGGGAAGGCTTTCCACTATATTTTGTAATGTGGTTGTGGGGATTTATGCTCATTCAGCCAGAAGAGCATTAGTGAGGTCAGGCACTGATTTTGGGTGAGGAGGTCTAAGCTTCGTTCCAGTTTATCCCAAAGGTGTTCCGTGTGGTTGAGGTCAGGTCTTTGTGCAGGCTACTCGTGTTCTTTCACTCCAACCTTGGCAAACCATGTCTTTATGGATCTCGCTTTGTGCACTGAGGCTTTGTCTTGCTGGAACAGGTTCGGGACCCTTAGTTCAAGTGAAGGAAATCATAATATTACAGCATACAAAGACATCCTATAGAGTTGTGTGCTTCCAACTTTGTGGGATACACACAGGGGTATGATGATCAGATGTCCACAAACCTTTAGCCATAAAGAGTACACTCAGGATGTGACACACCCATTCATATCTAGTACCAATTTAGCATAGTCAGTATATCTATTAGGGAGAACATTTTAATTTCAGACAGAGTGATACCTGCGTTTAAGATTCTGGAGCTGTCTGATCTGTTACCAAAAACAAAAAAACAGAAAGTATGGCTCTCGTTTTGTTAATTCACTGTGATATACAAAATTAGGTCTGTAATTTTTTTTTCTTTTTTATATAAATACGGGTTTCTGTGTACCGCAGATTTTCTTGTTGATGATGTTGCTGTTTGTTTTCCGACGTGCCATGTCTTTCCATAAAGATATTGAAAAAAAAAAAGATTCTGGATCTGTGAGGTGGCAATACTACCTGCAACATTGTGCTACCTTTTGATGATGATGATGATGATGATGATGATGATGATCAATTAATCAGTCTTCAATTAAAAATTGTAGTTAAATAATGAGTAAGCTCAATATTGTGACATTGTAGTTAACGGCATGGTCATTGTGAGCATGAACTTCTCCATACAATCTTTTGTTCTGAGCTCAAATCCTACATTTCCCTAATCTCACAGTCAGGTAATGATACTGAAATATGTATTAATATTTGAATTTGGGTAAAGTCTGGGTGGTGGATCATTACATTCTTCAGACACTGGCAGTATGAGGTGCTGTGCAAAGCGAGCGAGCGATTGAGGGAGACGAGCAAATGACAGAGGTGCTGGCCCCATTAAAACACTAAAGAATGTGTTGAGTCTGTTCATGTAATTTGAGGGTTAGCTGATTGGATTCCAGGCATGTCATCAAAGCTGGCTGAGAAACAATCCGATGTGAAATAGCAGAGTGGTGTGGAAGGGCATGGCGAGCATATCATCTAGGATAAATAAAAACCATGATGTCGCTTTCCACAGGACCTCCCAATCAATCATTTCCATTCTGAAGGATTTCCAACAACCCACCCCACCCCCCACCGGGTACACTGTCTGTAATTTTTCCCAACAGTTAATTCATCATCTATCCTGAACTTTGGTGTTTCCCTACAAACACAGAGGACCAATCTTTCAAAAAGCATTACAGTTTTAAAGAAAAAGATGAACTTTTAATAGCCTTTGCCCCTTTGCTTTTTAAAAGCGACCTGCCCAATCAATCAGCAAGAGGAGAAAAGTCATATAAAATTGAACTCTAACATGCAAAGAGTAAAAATTATTCAATCTCCCATACATTCACATCTACCATCAAAAGGGGGAAATGATTCTCTTAAGCAGTGCAATCAGTAATGAATAAAACAATAATTTATATGCTGATTATGCCTTCAGAATAGCTTTTTAGCAAGAAAACAAGGTAAGACTGAAATGTTTTTGTAACAGATTTAACAGGTTTCATTCCCTCATTAAATCAACCTGTGTAAAGCTATAAAAATTTGTTTGGGTATGAAAACACGCTCATTAAACCTCACTTACAAAAATATAATGAATACATATTTCATCATTTGAATTACAATTACAGAATTAGAATTAATACATGCAGTCAAGGTCATATTATAAAGCTGCACTTACTTCTCTGTGAACAAAGCAATGACCATATTCATATTATAACACAATCTTTCATTTAAGGCAAGGAGAAAAGAAAAAATAAGACAGAGTTGCAGCTTTAATTATCCATTTCAGATAGTGAATATACTGATGACCTTATGATTGACAGAATTATCACATAATAGACACTCATTTTAGAGGGTGAGAGTAAAACACTGCCAAGTTCTGATAAGCAAAATGACTTGCAACTGGTTGTCAAACCCCAGAATTCCTCCTAAATATGCCCTTGAGTTCATTCAGCATGGTGCTTGAACTGATAGGCATTGAGTTGGAGAAACTGGGGCTCAGAAAAGAAAAAAAAGGAAGAAAAAAAAAAACAGAAGAAAAGAAATAGGAGCTCTGTGGGTTGGAGACTCGTCTGCAGTTTGTTCAGTCAGCAGGGGAGAGATTTCTCTTTGAGGATGAGCGAGGAGTGTGAGATGGAGAGAGTTTGGACAAACAGCAGGACTGACAGCCCCAATCATAGTTTATACTGCTTCACATTAAGCTGACTTGTCAACATGTGGTTAGGGGGAGAATGGCAGGCTGTGTCGTTGTCTCCATAAGGAGGCCCTACTGCAGGATTCGAACATAATCCTTGGTGGGGTGGGGTCGGGGGAGAGACGGAGGACGGACGGACATTATGCACTTTCTGAGAAAAAATGTCATAACTGTTGTCTAGATTTTCTCTAGTCATAGACTAAAAGCATTGTTCTATCATGCAATGTGTATAAAGGTGTAAATCTATTTTTCAGGTTTGCAACAATGTCCAAACGATATCAAAGATCTTCATTTTTATTCACCATGTTCTGTGAATAAATGAAAAGGCAAAGTTTTATTTGCAAAGAAAACGCTTCAACTCCATTGAACTTGTGCATTCAAAAGCAGCTTAGTTATCACAATAGTTTTCAAACAATAGGCTATGCGTTCCCAGCGGCGATGCCTGATATTGATTCCTAGCGCACTCATGGGGTGGATGTACACCACCAGCCCAGCTATAGCATGTGGGAGGCCAGCTACTCCCCCCCGAATCTGTCTGGTGTAGTTTAGCGAAGAGCTGCAGACAAATAAATGCAATACAGACCAGTGCAAATACCCTGGGAAGTAAACAGAATAAAGTGTTAATCTAATTGTATCAGAGCCTGCAGTGTCAGTTTAAACCTTCCAGTGCAATCTATTTGATGCCATCTGAGGAAAATAGCAGCAAAGTGGAGGTGTTTCTCTGGCCTGTTTATTAAGGTGGTTTCATTAGACATGGTTACAGAGAGGTATTCCATTTACTGTCGTTCAGGTGAGGCTCCTGGCACATCTTTATTGCTATATAATCATGTCAACTCATTATCGAAGGCAGCATTTATCATTTAAGTGATAGGAAGTGAATTATTCTCCCTGTAAACTGTACCCAAGTGCAGAGAGTACAAGCATATTTTTTTATCACTGAGCCTCTTATTATCTCTTTCATTTTCTCTCATAGCCTAAACATATTTAAGGAGTCATCTGTTGTGCAAAGGTAACTTAAATATGCCAACTGACAATCATAAATCTGCCTGTCGTATGAAAGATAGCTGATATTTATCATCATTTTCAAGGGCTCCTTGTTCCTTCAACTGTCTTCGAAAGTATGTATTTATATCAAAACTATTAAAAACCTGTAAATATATCATAAAAATGACCGAAAATATATTGTATGTTGATATCAGCCTTTGCTTTGTCAAAGGACAAGCGTGCTAGAGTGGAAGATTCATGACCATTAACTCCATATTTGCATTTTGGAATATTTTATAGGTAAACACTCAATCACATTCAAAGCGATGACAGTTCAAGGACCTAAGAGTCACTGAGACATTTTCATTCCATTTCTTTATAAACAGTACTGTGTGTCCTCATCCCTAATTGGAATCATTAATAATTTCCATGCAGATATAAAAGTCTTCTTCTGTGCACTGTACTTGGTCTTGATTTTGCATCTAGTTAATATGACAATCCTTTGTTAACTTACATAACGACTAATGTATGAACAGTGGCGGAACTAGAGTTTTATACATGGGGTGGCCACTGGTACTTTCGGGGGTCTACACACACACACGCACACGCGCACACACACACACACACACACACGCACACACGCACACACACACAATGTTGGGTTTCCATGTTTTATGAGGAATTTCCGTAATGATTTGTATACTGTACAAACTGTATTTTCTATCCCCTAAACCTATCCATCACCTAAACATCACAAAAATACATAGTTACATTTCAAGAAATGTAGTATGTATGAATTAGTATTATTTATAAACGGTTTTCCTCATGGGGACCAATAATTTCTGGTTGGATAGTAATAACACACACACACACACACACACGCACACACATGCACACACACACAGTAGCAGGCATCAAGCAGACAGGGCCATATGCTCCTGATCTGCCTGTGTGTGATTCTTTAATTGATCCTGTGCAAAAATATGACCATCTATGGTTACATCTAATCATCCAATTACCAACATTAATAATTACAAATCCTTATTTTAATAACTGTACATTAAAATCACCTACCAGTCTAAGCTAGCAGTTTGATCATTGCTAGCCCTCCTCTGAACTGAAGTAACTGAGCAAGCAAATTGATTTCAAACTGCTAAATGTTAACCCACTGAACACTGACAGCCTACTTCTCCACATTAATGCAACATCTGTATACTATTACTTACACACGGCACAGTATATGCGTTTATTACTAGCACAGATGTACGCATAAGGACTGTTATGCTAAATTGCAAACCGATCCTTCTAATCTGATGAACTGGTAGTGTAATGGAGCCACGCTTGTATCGCCATTACAGATAGCCCATTGGAGCCTTATTAACTTACAGAGATTCTCATAAAAGTTTTTCAGCAAGCAAACCTGGTGCCTGACCTTAAAAACTTACTTCAGATATTATGTTTTCTTATTCTTCGGTATCTTGCAACCTTATTCTCTCGTCCTCGGCTCGTCCTTGATTTGAAAACTGCACGCGCTACCGTCGAACGTCATAAAAACCTTCTTCTTTCGACAAGAGGTGAAATGATGTGTCGATCAGCATCAGCAACTGCCAGTATGATTAAAATGTTGGGGTGGCACCCGGGGTGGCCAATCGGATGTCAGGGGGCGTCCAGTGCCACCCTAGAAACCTCTCTGGCTCGGCCACTGTGTGTGAAATGCTTATTGTAAAACTCCTTACAGAGTAAAAATCACATACATTTTCCCCATGTAATTATGTGAGTAATATGTGATCACGTGTGCACAGCATTTCACCACGTTATGCCTTTAAGTGGCATATGATGGTCACAATTAAGCTTGTGAGAACTGAAAAATGCCCACATGCCCTAGATGTGTAAAACTAACATGTGAAAGAAATAAAAATTCTTGCACTATATGCGGAAATGTTTGAAACAATATAAAATGTGGCATAAAAACCACTTAAAAAATTTCATTTATCACACATAGTGCAAGTGTTTCTTTTTTTCATGACTCAAATGATTCATTTACTTTCACAATACTGTACCTTTTACACATGCATGGAATAAGGTTCATTTTTCTCTTGCACTACATGTGACAAATGTGTGAAAACATAATAGAGTATTTGACGTGAAGTTCATTTTCTCTAAGGGACAATAGCACTGGTTTCACTGAATTTGTCTTTCATTACCAAGCCACAACCAGGACTTTTACTGCTGTGCAGATAATGGTGCACCACCATTTCTGTAGGGTTAGCAGAGAGCTGACAAATTATGTATAGCAACAGACCTACAGTCAGTAATAGCAACAGCAAGGTCTGAAACAATTCCTGTTACATTAATGAGAAAAACAGCATTATAATAACCTTGAAAACCGCTACCGTGTTCCATCTACTTGTAATGTGCTCAGTATAGAATAGTGGTACCTATGTGAGTTATATGGTCATACATACACCGGATCACCTGTACATTCATGCGATTAATCAATCAGCCAATCATGTGGCAACAGTGCAATGCATAAAATCTTGCAGATACAGGTCAAAGGGTTCAATTAATGTTCACATCAGATATCAGAATGTGGAAAAATGTGATCTCAGTGACTTTGTAAAATGGTTCTTAGGGCAACGCGGGCTGGTTTGAGTTATTCAGAAACTGCTGATCTCCCAAAATGTTCATGCACAGCAACCGCTAGAGTTTACGCAAACAAATAAACATCTATGTAAGAGGAGAATGGCTCAAGCTAAGGATAATTCAGATAGCAAAACTTTACAAATGGGGTGAGCAGAAACGCATCTCACTTGTCACACGTTGAGGTGGATGGGCAGAAGCATACATCAGCTTCCACTCCTGGCAGCCAAAAACATTAATCTGAGGCTATCATGGACACAGTCTGAACCAAACTAAAGAGTTGAAAAAGTGTTGCTTGGTCTTTTTCTAATCTACAACTGCCCAATAGTGCATTCTGTGATGCTTTTCTGCTCACCACAGTTGTAAAGAGTAACTACAGTATGTGATTTACAACATCCTACCTGCCAGCTCAAAGTAGTCTAGCCATGCTAGTCTGACCTCTCTCTTCTGTCTGTAAAACAGCTGCTCACTGGATGGACGAGTTTTTTCCCCTCGGACTGTGCAAACAAAATCCCAGGAGATCAGTAGTTTCTAAAATACTCAACCCAGGTGTCTGAAACCAACAACCATGTCAAGGTCAAAGTCTCTGATGTTTGAACATTGACTGAAGTTCTTGATCTGTATCTGCATGGTTTTATGCATTGTGCTGCTGCCACACCATTGGCTGATTAGATAATTGCATGTTGGCTGATTGGATAATTGCAATGAAACGGGGTATTCCTATTAAAGTGACAGGTGAGTGTATATGACTATTATTAACATGTATAAGATGCATGTTTATTCATGCATTTATTTATTATTTTTATTTAAAAAAAAATGTTTTTACAATCTAAAAGAATCACAGTGTTGTAATCCAACATTAAATACCAGTATTCAGGTTTTCAAAGGGTTACTGCCGCAGCAGCCAGTGCGCGTTCACGTGCTTGTGCCTGATTGGCTGCTGAAGGCCGGCGCGCGCTCCCCGTAGGCTCGCGCGGCGCAGTTAATCGGCTCATACGTCCGCTCCCACGCGCTACGGATCTCACACAACAACACCTTCAGCGGTAGAAAACACACACACACACACACACACACGCGCGCGCGCGCACACACACGCAGCAAAGGCACCGCTGTACACCACAGTTTAGCGTATTTAAACAGAATAATTACACATCTCACACACGTAACAGAGTCGCGTGCAGATGAGGCGAGAGGAAAACCTCGTGATGATTCACACATAAACTTGAAAACATTCACACAGAGGAGTCGAATACGTCATCGCGGTTCATTTCGGACTTTTAGCTGGCTTACAGACACGCGCTTAAACGTCTGCGGGTAGTTTTGTCCACTCTTCACTCTGTCTGCACGCGCCGGTAATATTTTGGAAATGCTCTTCATGCACTTCTCAGTCCATGGGGCGAGCTGTTCAGTATAGAGAAGGCGCTCCAGAACATTCTGTAGACGCGGTCCAGTTAGGATGTGCTAAATTTGGGCTCATGCACAAGTCGGAAAAGGACGTCCACTAGCCTAAACAGTGGCTTTTCTCCCACTAACTCCCTGTCTTCCTGAATAGGCGAAGAATTAAAGGCTTCGTGTTAGTTTTCCTAAAGAGAATCCGGCTGGCGTTTATGCAAAAGTGTGTAGAAAAGTTCACTTGTGGAACTTCACAATCTACTCGCATTGACTTCCAACATCTAGTGGCAGTTTCGATTCATATCACACGTACAGCATTCTATTTCCGTGCTTAAATAAGCCTACGTTGTGAAAGGACAAGCTTCAGCATCCAGTCGAAACTTTCCTCATTGACGCGTAACGGCGCGTTTCCTCTGAGCATCCCCTCAATGCCACTGCAAGCCTAACAGCAGCAGCAGCAGCAGCAGCAGCAGCAGCAGTCTCCTCTCAGAGCACAAAAGCGCGAGAATGGCCCAGCAGCTCGTGCTCGTCACTAATGGGATTGCGCTGTGACTTGCTCGGCCGGAGGACAGGCTGCACTCACACACACGCACACACACTCGCTCGGCGGTGCGCTGCTCGGCGCGGGGATGATCAGGATCTTCCCGGACTTCAGCGTGCAGGTGACGGCAGCGGCGGGCGCAGGAGCCGCAGGGATGCCGGCAGCACGAGTCCCGGGCGCCACCAACGGCAACCCGCAAAACGTCCAGGGCTTGACCACTTACCAACAAAGGTATGCTCATTCAAAAACAGCTTTCATTGGATTTCACCAGATTGACCTCTCATTTTGCCGACGTGTGCGTATTCACGCTAGATGCCCTCATGTCGCATCAGTGCTTTGGTTTGTTTTCCATCGTCATTGTGATCTAGTTCTATGTGGTACATATGAGTAGGAACTAGACTAAAAGATTGCTCTAAGAACATTCATTACACTAACCTGCAAGTTGCACTTTTATTAGATATCTATCAGGCACACACACACACACACACACACACACACACACACACACACACACACACACACACACTTATAAATCTAAAACTTGTACATGAACTTGATCAAAAAATGACATACAACCAGTCATACAAACCTGCACCAACGTGTGGATCCTATTAGTACCCCACTGACCTAACACAACAACCTCACTTAAGTGAAATGTTTACGAGAATAGCTTTAACTATGTGATGTGCACCTTGCTTTCCATTTCCATGTCAAAACTCCACTTAGGTCAAACAAAAAACAAACAACCCCGTTGCAAGCCCACAGTAGCTCAGACGTTTATTGCTGCTTTCAACTGCAGCCAAAACTGTAGACGAAATTTATGACTTTTTACAGTAGCCACTTAGGAAACGTTTCCTCGACCACTCAATGGGACCCTTTTAAGAATAAAGTCTAATACGATATGACACATTTTAGCATCTGGCCAAAAAGGGTTCCATATAAATGACCTACAGTATAGGCTGTAATATATTATAGAATATCTACAGTATATTAGAATAGAGCAGCATATGATTATGCTTTTGGCAAGATTAGTCAAACCATGAGAGATATCTATTCAGTGTTTAATAAGCTGTGATTTGTACAGACATTTCCACAGTTTAAAGACACTTATGCAAACAACAAAAGCTGACACATAAGTTGTTTGACCTTTGATTATATTTAAAGCAGCGGCTTGCAGTCTCCCCTTAGTCGGACATATGCTCAGCATATTTTAGTGCTTTCCCAGCTCTAACTCACTTCACATTATGAAGGGCTTGTTAACGAGTTAATGAAGTGATTCAGCTGCACTAGTACATGCAACATCCCAAACGTCCAGTGCACTAGATCTCCAGAATTGGGATAAAACCAGAGCGATTTAGAGCATTATGGAGCCTAGTCGTGTAGGTAAAGTTAATCGTAAACACGCGCAGCTCTTTGCATTCAGATCTGCAACATGCACTGGAATTTACTCAATATTGTATGGCCAGTGTGTGTGTGTGTGTGTGTGTGTGTGTGTGTGTGTGTGTGTGTGTGTGTGTGAGGAGTTGACCTTGACAGGTCACTGGTTCTTAAACACCCAGCTTAAAGGGGGGGGGGATCTACTAAATAAATCAGTGAAAATGTACAAACACAAACATGACAAATAGCTATAGGCTAGAGTCTAGCCTATAGCTATTTAGTTATGTTTGTGTTTGTACATTTATACAAACACAAACATGACAGTACATAATAAAAATATTTTAAAAACTTATCATGGATATTATCAGGGCGGCTGTGGCTCAGTTGGTAGAGCGGGTTGTCCACTAATCCACTAACCGTGGGGTTGGCGGTTCGAATCCCAGCCCGGGTGACTCCACATGCCGAAGTGTCCTTGGGCAAGACACTGAACCCTAAGTTGCCCCCAATGGCAAGCTGGCAGCTCTGCTACCATTGGTGTGTGAATGTGATCTCATTAGTAAGTCGCTTGTAAATGTAAAAATGATATTTCTGTAAAGCTGCTTTTACAATTGTACAATTGTAAAAAAGCGCTATACAAATTGATAATTATTATTAAGTGTCCAGCCACTAGACACTTCATAATACCCATAATAAGTTTTTTTTTTTTTTTTTTTTTTTTTTTTTTAAATATTATTAGTATTAATTAAAAGACCAACACATTTATGCAAAGGTCTTCAGAGGAGCTGTGAGCTGTTGTTGGTTTTGGGTTCACAAGGTGTGTGAGGTAAGGATTTATAATTCAGTGAGGTGACAGCTCTGAGGTGTTTATCAAGGTTTTTTTTTTTTTTTTTAAAGATGCCACATAAATATGTCATATTTTACACAGTCCCAAATAGACTAAATGTGCAGTGTATACATTAACAAAAAAAAAAAAAAACAAAACATTTCAGATCAAAGTAAAATAAAACTAAAAAAAAATTCTTATTATTATTTATTCTTCTTATTTTCTATCGTAGTTGCAATCAGTAGTAAGTGACGTAGTCTCTTATTCTTCTGGCATTCTTATTGCATACAGTCCCTTTTCTTAAGCCAGTGAATAACGCATCTGAAGGACTCTGGGTGTGAACTAAACGCTCGGGTCGTGGAGGGAGAAATTCTTTTTAGGGTGGCGGAATTAAAGCGTTGGAACAACCTGTAAATTCCGCGAAAGGCAAAACTGTTTCCAACTACAACTGAGTGGCGTTGTTGCGCCGGTAGCAGAGGAGGCGAGCGCTACTGCACACACAGCGAGGCGGAGGAGGGAGCAATGCACGGAGACGGGCACGGAGACGCGGCTTCACTCAGCGCCGGAGAGGACGCACACCTCCGGGAAAAGCTCACCATGTGACGGTCCCGTGTGAGTAGAGATCCGTGCATCGTTTCACCTCAAGCCGCTGAATTCAGACGCGTCCCGGGCTCGCGGCTCCTGCTCGCGGCATGCCTGTGGAGCGCATTCCCATCCGTCCTCACCGCTCATGAACGATCAGGAGGACGCGATCAGGAGGACGCGATCAGGAGGACGCGATCAGGAGGACACACCGCACCGCATCGCACCGCACCGCACCGCATCGCACCGCACCGGCACGGCGCCGCGCCATGCCGCTCTTTAAACACCTCTCAGCGTCCACATCGCACCGCCTTTGCTCTCCTCGGCTGCATGTCTGAATCAACGTGAAGACGAAGGAGGAGGAGGAGGAGGAGGAGGAGGTGGGGGGGTGAAAAAAGTCAGAAATCAAATAATTGCGGGAAGATGGCGCCCACCAAGCCTGGCGTTCAGCAAGACCCTTCAAGAAGAGAACGGTAAAACAGCTCGGTTTGTTGTGTGACGCGTCGCTGCGTGCTCATTATTACACGCTGGGCATTGTGTGTGTGTGTGTGTGTGTGTGTGTGTGTGTGTGTGTGATTGAGTGATTGAGATGTCAGAAGTTTCGGGCGTGCCCTTTCCCATGGGAGTGTGTTTGGCAATCAGGGGAGGTTGACTCTCGGGTAACAGGTTTACACACTAGGTGGTGGTGGAAGAGGAGGAGGAGGAGGAGGAGGTGGTGGTGGAGGAGGAGGTGATGGAGGAGGAGGTGGTGGAGGAGGTGGTGATGGAGGAGGAGGTGGTGGAGGAGTAGGTGCGTGTTTTGGTGCACCTAAGGACTCAGTAACGGCGTTGAGCACGAGAGCGCTCGGGTCCAGGCATGATGGCCACTGATGCTTGCGTGTTGTCGTTGTTGCAGGGGATTCATGAACGTGTCGCTGACATTACTGCCGTTTATCTCAGCTGATCTACTGTGAAGCGCTAGGCCAGGCTGTGCATGCCTTGAGTAAAGGCTGCTGGGACGGGAAGAGGGTGAGAAATTAGCATAAGGCAGCAGGGAGCTGTTCAGGAACTTTGAATGTAGCGCATGGATTTCTCATGCGCCCTAACGGACACGCGCTCTAACTCCAGTTAATGCTGGAAACCCCTAGCACAAATGATCACACCGCGCCAAACACACAGGCTGTGGCTACCTGGAATAGTCTGTTGTTGTTTTTAATCATCAGTTTACTGTGTAATAAAAAAATACATAACTAAATAAATAAACAAGGCCTGTTTAACAGTGTGCTGACATTGGTTTACTACTGGTTAGTAACCTAACCATGATATCATCTGTTGTTGTGATCTGGAGTTAATATTGTTTCTCGACTGATAAAGAAACATCACTACATGGATTTCTGTCAAGGTGTCATACTTGACTCACATCTGTCAAGGGTCGAGGGTCGTCTCACTTTGACTAAATGAGCTATTAAATCTGCAATACTAGGACAATGTTATTGAGAATGAATTTGATGAAAGCTGAGTCAGCAAGAAATCTGTTCACACAATCGCTTCTCGAAGCTGAATACCTGTTTACATCCATCCATGCTAATAGATCAGATATGATCCAGGTGAGCTGGATGGATGTGATGAGCTGTCTTTATGCACACACCCGGAATGAATATATATATATATATATATATATATATATATATATATATATATATATATATATAAATGGGTCTTGAAGGCATTGTATTGTATTTGGGAAACTGGTCCTCTGACTACACTGCCAGTGCCTATCATAAACAAAGAAGAGGGACTTCAGTCACAGACAGACTACTATGGCGCTTCCTAAAGATCTCTTGCTTAAATACTGAAATTTAACAATAAAGTAATACCCATAAGAGCATTAGTCATATACCAAAGGCCCGGACTGTGGCATTACATCCTGCACACTCCCATTGGCACAGCAGCAGAAGATGTTTATGCTAAGTCAGTCAGCTGTAATCTTAGTGGCAGGGGCATATTTTTGTGCGATTCTGAGCATATCGGCAAGATAGAAATCTTGAAGATGGAATTAATTTTGAGAGGAGAAACTTCATAGCCTGTGCATGAACGCACTCTTTATCACCTGTCTCCTGTTAGCATTCAGAAGGGGTTAAATCACACTCTGTGATTTGATGTGAGGCTCCTCTTGTGAGCTGAAACGAATTCGTCTGAAAATTCTGACTCGATGTGTTTAATGGCTCTTAATGGCATGTGTATGTTTACGTGTATGGATTGGTATTGGAGTAGCAGCTGAGAGTTTTTTACTTGGGCTTAAGCAACACAAAGAATAAACGGGGAGAGAAACGCGTTGGCAGTTGTTATGAAGCAGAAACCTCAAAGTTGGCTTTGTGTCGAGGAAAACCATTCTGTCTTTCCCCAGTGTTGCATTTTGTATTGTATTAGTGCAACAGAGCTGTGGAGGAACATGAATGGAAACTGGAAAAAGGAATGTAAAGGTGCGGATGTGTGATGTGTGAATGCTATCGTGTATTAAATAGTCAAATGAATTTTTTTTAATGCAGATTTGTCTTTTGAGGAAATTGCTTCATATGTCTACATCAACAGGTACAGTATTCTGCAATGCTTGGCTTTGTGCTAGGAAGAGAAACAGGGTTTAATGTTTTAGGGTTAGCCTTAAATGTATAAGCTTTATTAGAAAAGCAGTGCTCTGTTATCTGTGCTCATGTTAAAGCTCCGCAGGAAATCCTTGTTATGGTAAAGGACTGCAAAATGGAATAATTATTTGGCATTTCATTTGAAACGTTTTTTTTTTTTTATTAAGAAAGCAGCAGCGTCTTCTACATGCCTTACAGCTACACTGGCAACACAGTGCTTCCTCACCGAACAAAAGGACGGCCAGTTCCTCCCCGTGATCGGAACGTTGAACACAGTATAGATGGGGAGCTAGCATGCCATGCCGATGCATATTTATCACAATTAAGAGGGATTTCCAGCCCCATCTGTGGCTGTTTGGGCGGCGTGCAGCGTGGTGATTACACTGTCTCTGTCTCTCTCTCCTCCACCCACTGATGTTGCTATGAAGGTCAGTGTCGAGAGACAGACATAAAGAAGATGTAGCCCACTAAGGTAATAGTGCAGGCACGGAGCATGCTGCGCTACCGCACGCCTCACGCTGTGCGCTGCTTTATCACCGCCTTTGTGATACACACCCCACTCGGTCAGGCGGGAGATTTTTCATTCTGCCGTACCTTTGGCTTTCATATGGAGTTTGAGCCCTTTATGTTTGTATCAGTGGTATCAGTGGCAGGAGAATCAACAGCATTAGTGCTGTAGAGAAGACAAGATGCAGCCACAAGAAAGGTTTCATACTATGAAAGGAATAACTAGACTATTTGGGTGGCCTTTTTTATTTGTATTTTTTTAACTTGTACATCTTCATATCCTGAGCGCTCGTCATCTTACGCTAGCGGTGCACTTTTGGCAGTCTATTGTCATCAACATATTTAATCACACTCATCTTTTATTGTTCTGGTAAATAAACATGAAACGGTTGCTGTGAATCTTGTTAAGTGAACGCAGGCTCTTCAGGAGTATCTCCTTGAGTACCATTCAGTAAATATTATCATTCTTTAGTGGTTCCTCGGAAATCACCTTATATTCCGAATGAATTGCACGCAGCGCTTAGCTTTCTTTCTTAACTGTACTGTAGTGTAATGTCTTGTGGCCTTTTAGCTTTTATTATGATTCGAGACTGAGGTAAAACCAAACCCTCCACCTATGCATTTAACATGCAGGCAAGTGAGACCTTTATTTAGCGTATGCCTTGAAGGACAGATGTTTTGCCCGCTGACTCCCATTTGCTGTTTTTCCCCTGTTTATGTGTGCAGCTCCAACGCTAGCAGCGAGCGTTGCCCTTTAGCTACCTCTGCTTGCTTCCCTCCTTGTACCTCGGCTCCTTCTCCAGCTTTCAGTACTGACAGATCCGCACTCTGCTGTGAAATATGTGGGCACAGGAGTAGATAAGGTTTGTGTTTGAACCAGCAGAGGTATAGAATTCAGTACATATATTTATGCTTTAGAGCATGCACAGGCAGAGATTTCAGGGGTTGAAATATACTTCAAAGTTTCCTTCGCAGCATACTGTACGTTTGGGATTTTTGTCGTTTCATGGTTTTTGGTGTACTCCTGAGATCTCTAGGCACTTTCTTTTAGCACAGCAACATATTTGCCTCATCCACACATCTGTCTCTCAACTACTGTTGACAGTCTATTGACAGGAATTCTGTCCTGAAAAGTAACTGAAAAGTAAAAAAAAATGGCATCACCACCACTGCCACCAAAACTACCAAGAGTTTATCATGCTCCGATCTGACCACACACACCTGCATGACCCTCTGTGACATGCCGAGGTTCTGCCTGTGAAATTGTAATTGATTATTCCGCTTAGGCTGAGCAGGAGGTAGGACATGGCCCGATTAACTCCCCACAGACCGCCCTTGTACCTCCCAATGACACCCGCTGCACGAGTTGTGTAAATGGATTGAGAGGCGCATATGCATGGGAGCCCACCTGTCACTTTAATAAGCAAATGCCATAGCAGCGATTTGGCTGGAAATGGAAGTAAAGTCGGCTTCGCCTCACCTCGCCGAGGAGCTGCAGCATGATGAGGTCTTTTCTGACATGCATTCCTTAAGCATTGCGTCATTTTTTGAAGAAGGCCACCCATGCTTGGCTTTATTTGCTGGCTTTGTGCTGCCTTTTTCCCATGGTTATAGCAGCGTGCACTTTTCCAAAGCCACACTTTAGTAGGAAGCTGCATTCAGCTGTTACACTCTCTCTCTCTCTCTCTCTCTCGCTCTCTCTCTTTCTCTCTCTCTCTCTCTCTCCCTCTCTCTCTCTCCCTCTCTCTCTCAGTGTGTGTGTATGTATGTGAGAGAGAGAGAGAGAGAGAGAGAGTGTGTGTGCTGCCACTGAATATACTCAGGCCTCCTGAAGCCCAACTTGCGTATTGATAAAACACGCCGCCATCCACATAATGCTTCGTGTGACATGTAATTGGTGAAGTGATTGTGTTTCTTTCATCTAATAAAGTCTAAAGGCTTGTTTCCGGAGGCATTTGCAGCAGACTGTGGGAAAGGTCATTTTCCTAGATATGTTAGAATAGCCAGAAGCTAAAATAAACACGCTCAGAAACTTCTGAAGAGAAAAAAAAAACTGGCTTTGTGTTATATGTTAAGTTTAATCTATAGGAATCATAATCTATTATCAGAATTTTTGCTTAAATTCGGCAAATGGAAAATGAGTTTTTAAACATGGCTCTTTTATTTATCTGTTTTATTTTCTTAGACGTATACTAATATACAGTGATGTTAAATACGTTTCATTTTAAATCTCTTTGACTCAAATGTTCCTATTTAGATCTGATCAGACATGTTACATAGAGTATAAACGTTATTCAGTCTCATGAATTTGGTGCCTGAAGGTGGATACGTGTTACATCGCATGTTTCGCTTACCTGCATATCATCCATAGCTCTAGGCATGCTGCTTTTCGCCTTCTCTTTTCATATTTACTGTAATCTTGGTCTACAATAAATTATACACAGAATTCTATAAGACATTGGTAGTCACTGCACAGTTGCCTGATAATAGATATCCAACAGTATATAATTTGTGAACGTTTTTTTGATTTCTTTTATGTAAGAGCAGCTGAAATGCCCCAAACAACCTCTTTCACTATGTCTTAAAGATTTACAGGCACAGCTTAGCAGCTCGTATTTGAAAATGTTTGAAATGAACACGGTAAACCCTGTTTACAACATAGCTGTCCCCCCCCCCTCCCCCCCCAGTAGTTTAAAAGCTCTCATCCTGCTTTCAGGCTGCATGCTGATGAAAAACCAACATATAAAAAAAAAAAAACTTTTTCAATTGAATTGAAAATAACTTTATAGAGAGTGCACTTGAAATAGTCAAGGCATTGTGAGGTCACGTCTGTTTTTTTTTTGTCATTTTTTTTTAAAGACGTTATTTCATGGCTGTGCGGCTCTCTTCTTTTTAATTCCTTTCGTCGTGTTGTAGCCCTGTGTGTTTGAAAGTGTAGGTCAATAAGGATGGGCACATTGCGAATTTCATGATCTGTGTAGTGGAACAAATTGAAAGCAAAGCCTATATCAATCACGCTGAAGGCAGGGTTAATTGTTCCTGCTTTACAAGAACAGTGGACAGATAAAGCAGTAATGATGCACTTATGTCTCCGATGTGTGCTCTCCTCCACATGAAATGACAAAAAAACATGGAGATGATTTACCTATTAAGTGATTACTACAGAACAAAATCTGGGAATGTGCTTTCTCTTGAATATGTTTGACTGTCAAGGTCTTCCTTCTGCTTCTGTTACTCTGCCATTCATGAATTAAAGTTTTAATGTTGTTATTATTACTGTTTCACGTCTTCGATATTAAGTGCTATCCAAACTGCTTGTAAAGTGCATTTTATCCAAAAGTGGAATCAAACTGTATTGAGGAATTCCCTCTAACATTGAAGAGTGTTATAGGAGAGATCCTTGTTCCTGACTCTGGTCCTAAAGGACATTGTTTCCGCTGCCTTGGAGTTGTTGAATACATTAATTAAAAAAAAAAAAAAAGCTTCTATTGGCACTTTCTGTGCATTTGCATATTTATCTTAGGGCTTAGCCGTGCGCTCCTGAAAAACTGTAAATTGCAGAATTTTAAAAGAAAATGTATTTATTTTCTCCATCCACACACTCACATACACAAATATGTTCATTCATATACAAGTTCACACACTCACAACACACATGCATGTATATTTTATATACATAGTATTTAATTAATTGAAGTCTGAAGTCCATGACAGCTATCACAACACAGCGGGTAATTCTGAAAATTAATGAGAATGATAATGCTTAAAAGACTGTTCCAGAGTTTGCCCAAACTCATTAACTAAATCTCTCATTTAAATACATCCTAAAGACTTTCAAATAGGGGGGGGGGGGGGGAATACATTGTTGCTATATAAGCATTAGCCTGGCTTGAAAAAACGCTGAAGAGCAGAGTTTTCTGCGTGACTGAAGTTGATCAGTTTGTATTCAAGCTTCTCATCGTCACCCAAAGAAAGATCCTCTGTTATAATATGCATAGATAAACTCTGGTAAAAGGAAACAATCCCAGATCTGAATGGATGTTAATGCATTGAATTTATTTTAAAACGCTTACTTTTGTACATTTTTATGCTGAATTATAATGCGGCGTCCCGATTACAGCCCACTTACCTAACTTACTTATTAGTTTGTTTTTTCAGAACGACTGCAACAAACAATTCCTTGGATAATTCCATAATTATTTATTGGATAATCCTGTAACAGTTATATTGGCGTTAACAATCATTTAACAAGCAAGAACAGGTTAAACCTAACACCTTCTAACAAGCTAGTATTTGACATATTTTACTATTTTGACAGTGACTACGTTTACATGGACAGCAGTTCTGAATAAGACAATAATGTGATTAAGGTGTTTACATGAGTCACTTTTAGAATACTCCTGTCATGTTCCCGTTATAGAACATAATTAGATTAAGAGCCCACGTCATTACATCACCACGCAACGCCTTCTTATGTCCATCCAGAATTTCACGTATCAACATACAGTTCCTCTTTGTTATGGTACCGTATACAGTTTTGGGTGTTTTTTAATTTTTTATTTTATGAAAGCTTCAAGTGCAGTTAATTATTTGTCATGCTGTACGTGCTAAAAGACGACTGCATGACTGCTTGAAGCCATGGTTTGCATCTGAAGCAGACTTATAGACTTATATAGACTTACCGTCTATACAGTAGCTGCAATAAATGTATTACACCTACTCTATATGTGTATTTCACCTACTATATAGTAGGTAAGTACGCGGTTTTGGACGCAGCCGCACTCTCTTGTTTGCTGTAAAACGGTTGAGCATTGCCGTGTGTGATCGTGTCCTGTCGCAAAATACAGTGAAAACTCCCACACAACGTAAATAGTGTGATTAAGGTGTATACATGTCT
Source organism: Noturus placidus (assembly GCA_022414735.1). Lineage (NCBI taxonomy): Eukaryota > Metazoa > Chordata > Actinopteri > Siluriformes > Ictaluridae > Noturus > Noturus placidus. The sequence goes on from JAFFST010055696.1 coordinate 215,268, forward strand.
GTAATGCATGTTGATAATGCGACTAAAACAGGAATACTCCACATGTCTTAATTCGATTTGTGTCTACTTCGAGTATGACTTTAGTCCGATTAATGTAATCAACAATCGCTGTTTACATGGTAGTGTCTTAATCAGAGTATCATTTTAATCGGGTTAATATTGGATTATTGTTGTCCATGTAAACTGAGTATCTTCGCAAAACATATCGAATCACTTCCATACCACATTATGCAGTACAAATCTAACCTCAATGTTCATGCATCATCAGTGTACTGCTGTGAAAGGCATCTGTGCTTTCTGTGTACTGTGTTGCATCACGCTTTAGGTTTCTGAGCGAGAGAACTCCCGCAGTTTCAACATTTCAGGCATTGCCTTTTTTTGACTGCGCTCTCTTTGCCATCATCAAAGTTCAGTCAGTGCAATATGGAATATCTTCTATGGTGCTAGAGATCGGTTCTGGATCCCGTAGGATTGCGGGCGGTCAGAAATGAAGAAAACACACACAGCAAGCGATGGCATGCCCTCATTTTAGCATGGCTTGTGCTGTTTTCCATCGTTCATGCTTTCAAGGGTCACGAATTCACTTTAAAGTTCAACTGGACTGAGCATGAAGCGTTTTTGTTAGGGCTTTGTCTGAATGCGCATTATGATGATGTCATATGACCTGTTTCGTCCCAAATCTACGGTAATTTAGAAAACTTGCTAGCTCGATTTTGCATTCATTTCTGCGAATGCAGAATCACAACATTCTGGAGGGACTGTAAATAGTACTCGGGATTGTTCCCCAAATCGTAGTATGTTGAAACGAGTACCCCATTTCTGGTAGAGTTTCAAAGTATGGATCTGTGGACAATTTTGCAGCTAATATTGTCCACAATGAGTGTAACGTCGGTGATGCATATTTTAGAGAGGTGTTAATGTAGTGGTGAAAAATAATGGTAAATTATTATGGTAAAGGGAATGGTAAATGAAATAATATCATATAAATAATAATATAATGAATAATGAGTGAAGAAAAGCTGAAATGCAATGAAGGGGTTTGTTTATGGTGACAGTGTGTGTAACTAGGCAACAACGCTCTCTACCGTTACATGACGTGTTGATATGTCCCAGTACTTGCATACTCTTTCGCTATACTATCAAAAGTATGTACTGTATTTTTCTTCACAAAAACAGTATGTACTTTTAGCGCATAGTATAAGTAGGCGAATTGGGATGCAGCACGTGTTTAGAGTAAGGTTCTATGTAGAACCTTTAAGGGTTCCCCAGAGGAACAAATCCCAAAAAAACTAACCCATTATGGTGTTGGATTTAACCATTTTTTCTAAGAGTGTCTCTCCGTATATATATGTATTTAATTGGGCTGAATATTGTTGTCCTGACAATCAAACAATCAAAACTAATCTCACCATTAGACTTGCAAAAGCTGCATTCAGAGCCCATGACAGTGAAACACACAGTGGCATGTAATATGGAGAATTAAAAGCAGGTTTTATTAGAAAGGTGCCTTATGGTACTGAAAAAGGGTTCAATGATCCTATGCAAAGTTACACATAAGAAAAAAACAATTAGAAATGTTATTATTTGGGAGAGAACATGTGAAATATAGCAAAAACATTTACATTTACAATGCTTACTGAGGTAGAAAAGTTGGCATATCCTTAATAAAATGACAAACATGCTTAATGGAAACAGATTGTTACAAGCATTTCAGCGCACCATGACTGTGCTTAGCTTGAGGTTCTTTGATTATGCCATGTTGATGCTCTCTCTTCAGAATATAAACAGGAATAGTTGATGGAAACACACAATGATTCACACTTTTACAAATATCATTCAAATTAGCATATGTATTTCCTAGTATTATAGCACCTCTTGTCTCAACATGGAACTTGTATTTCAGAGGCTATATTGACTATGCAGGAAAACTCACTCTCTCTCTCTCACTCTCTCTCTCTCTCTCTCTCTCTCTCAGCCCTCTCTCTCTCTCTCTCTCAGCCTCCCAGCTAACCCTGTCTCTTGCATTTGTAAGAAAGAGGCAGGACTTATGCCAGGCCTGTCACCTTGCTTCTGCTGATGATGTTTTGAAGTGCCGTCATCGTTATCTGGTGTGAGCCATTTTGCAGCTTCATAGAGTCCCTGATAGCTCAACTTAATCTTCCCCCTCTTCTTATCACGGCCTTCTGACTGCACCAATTAGATTTTAACATATCATATCTAATACGCCTCTTCTCTTTGCCAGGCAGCAAGTCTCTGTGCAATCCTCAGCTTTCGCTGCACCTCTGTGATCTACAGCCTTGAGGTGTGGCCAAAAAAATTCACTCGGCCATTCAATAGCTGTGTGTATTTCAGCCGCAGCACCTGATGACTGGGATGCTATAGATCCAGTGTATTGAGATGTAGACTTCAAGCAGGACGTTTAGGTCTCACAGGATTAAAAGGGCAAACAAAGCCAGGGCTAGTTGAAACTAATAGGTCATCAATTTACCAATAATTCTGCAAACAACAGACTTTCATCTTGCTTGTTGCCATTCAGACTCCAGTTTCTTTGTAAGCAAACCGTATACGTTATTGCCTGTGAATTCTCAGCTAAGGTGCTCTTTAGTACATTGTACAGTACATGTCCTGCCACAGGGGGCATGGTGGCATCCACCCTGTGTGAGCAAAGGTTGCATGATCTCCCCGTGCTTTGGGGGTCTCCTCCGGGTACTCTGTTTTCCTCCCCCAGTCTATGTATTGCAGGCTGATTGGCATTTCCAAATTGTCTGTAGTGTGTGTGCGATTGTGCCCTGCAGTGGGATGGCACCCTATCCAGGGTGTCCCTCACCTTGTGCCCCAAGTTCCCTGTGACCCTGTGTAGGATAAGCAATATGGAAGATGTTGTTCTACACTATTAGCTCATTAGCAGCACTAGTAGCTTGTTAGCAGTAAACATGGTCTGTCGGTTTATCTTCAGCTGTGTATCATCCTGCAGACTGTCCCCATTTCCAACCATCCCTAGCTTGTGGAAAAAACTCTGGGGGTTTATTGGTTTTGAAGAGGCAGGTTGTAGTTGTATAAGATCACAGTTATGTGGCTCAGTTATGAGCCACGGGGTCAGATTTTTGAAACATTTTTTGCAATACTTGACAGCGTTGTTATCACCTTTCAGAAGCTTTCAATAGAATACATTTTGGACTCCCAACATTCATCCAATCAGGATGGTGCATCTCTGACTTGCCTGTCAATCAGAAAGCTTTCCCTCTTGAACTAGTGTCTAAGCTTTTTTTTTTTTTACTCGGGCAGCATGTGTACCTTTATCTTGATGAAGTGGATCATTTCTAGTGGCAGTACTAGTTGTTCGTACACACGTCTTTTTCTGCCTGCGGGCCTTATAATTTTTCTTTCTTTAAACGAGCAATGCTATGAAAACCCACCGAGCCCTCATTGTATTACAGTGTAAAAACTCCTGACCATAGTTTAGTGCATTCTCAATAATCAGGCTCACAACAAGCCACATAGAATTTGAAATGTACAGGACTGTTCAATATGTGGCCTAGGTTGTTTTTCTGAATTCGACCAGTTAAATTCTGTAACGCAAAAAGTGCTACAAAAATGTCATTTTTATAGGAGTTAAACATAACGATGAAATCAGACACAAATAGTGCACAAGTGATAAAGGGTTAAAAGATAGCAGTGTGTGACTGAGCTGTGCATCAATATTTTGACAGTTACTGTGTAGCACACCAGATGAGCACAGCATCTGCTGTGTGAGGAAGGAGGGTGTGTGTGTGTGCATGCGTGTGTGTGTGTGTGTGTGTGTGTGTGTGAGAGAGAGAGAGAGAGAGAGAGGAGGGTTCTGTGAAGGCTGGCACCTACTGTGTGCCCAGATTCATTGGCCCAGACACATTCCACAGGAAGTCCTACAATTCTGTTGGCATGCAAGCCTGTATTCATCATAAATATTTGAGTAATACCATAACCCAGACCATGCCCCATTCATTATACTGGTGTGAGGAAAACAGTTAACACTCTCTCTCTCTCTCCCTATCTCTCTCTCTCTCTCTCTCCCTCTCTCTCTCTCTCTCTCTCTCTCTCTCTCTTTTGCTGAGAGCCTTTGTAAATTGTTTTTCATGCTACAATTGTCAGTATATGTATTTCTGATGAACTGCGTCATTAGATATAGCAAGAATAATCTTAAAAATCTCACTTCAGCAATGTATAATCTGCCGCTACACTTCAAAGCTTGCCTGTTTACCATATCAAGGCGATGCTGTCAGAAGATATTTCTCCCTGCTTGTTTACGATAAAACCAGCAAAATTGCCAGCAATGGAGACAGAGAACATTTTTGTTAAGTTGTGACGCTCATTAAAATGAATCCTCTGTCTTCCCTATGGCCCTCTGTACAGTGCTAACGTTCTTCCCGAGACCGTTTGCAGACATTTAGAACACTTTGTTTTCTCCTGCTTTGCTTCGTCTTGGCTCGGCTGTTTAACCCCCTGCTCAGCGCATATTGTCCCGTGCTCCCATACAGATCCTTTAATGAGCTCACTGACAGATACTGTGGAGGCATGTTTTTTTTTTGTGTGTTTTTTTTGCTCTGATTGTGGAACCTAGGTGTGTAGGAATTATGTCCTGTAATGCAGAGAGTGTATTTCAGATTCTCAAAAGTGCAGGAGTGAGGACAGGATTTCAGGAACAGCAACGACCTTTAAATAAACATAAATAATGAGGTTTTGGGATGTAGTGTTCTCTTTGTTGATTGCTGAAAATGGTAGAATTTGGATTTTATGTCACAATACAAGAGGTGGGATCATTGTTTTTGTTAGATTTTTGAAAATATATTCATTTCAGGTTTTGACCCATAATGGAAGTCACATTTACTTCAATTGCAACATCAAGTATCTGGGCCACTGGGGGTCACTAATGGGAAGGGTGTTTTGGTCAGGAAAAATACACCTATGCCTGTGTTGCCTTTGTTTAAAAAATATTCTATATAGCAAGGGTGGTCTAACGATAAATATATTAGCTAAACCACTGGGAAAGTAAAATATCTAATGTGCTGCTCAGTCCCATGTTTTGGTTGCCAGAAACTGACTAGGTTAAAACATATAGCTGATATAATATAATAATGGATGGCAGGCTAGTTTGCGTGTACATTAATACCAAGGGAAACAAACAAGTATATGTTTATTATGGTTTTCTAACAATGTTTCTAATGTAGCACAATGTTTGTGCCCTCAACAACCAAAAACCTCCGTGTAGTTTATTAAACTTAGAGATATATACGCAAAAAACAAAAAAAAGTATGTCTTTCTTTTTATGGCTGGTAAACCTACTTATCATATGGGAAACTATGACTAAAAAAACTAAAACCCAAGACATGACATGATATGGTGTTTGTTTGTGTACTGATTTATCCATCCCCGTATTATAGTAGTTAAATCCAGAAATACACATTCTAGTGGTTTCCTTCAATGACTGCTATTAAATGCAGTTAAATGAAGGGTAAACACAGGTAGGTACAAAAATTGTGAGACTAGAGGTTTTGGTAGGCAACAGACAACCTGTACTGTAGGATTGGAGTGAGGATTTGACCAGTGAAGCCCATCCTTGGGATTTATCTCAATATTTCACTTATTGTTATTATCTCCATGATGCATGCTGTTATTACTGTAATTGTGGCTGAGTGTCACAGACCTCCATAGAAAATAATCAGCCATCTGTGATTTGGTCACTTGCTAGTGTGAAGGCCAAATCTCTTCCTGCTTTGTCCAGATCCAGCCACCATCCTGAACCTGCTTTGGTGGTATGAAGAGTGCCAGAAAAAAATAGCTTATCCTCTGAAGACTTCAGCTCAAATACCTTTGTAGGTTTTTTTTTCCCTCCCAGAGTCTGTCTGCTTTGACTTAACAGCACCAGCATTGCTTCTCCTCACTGGCAGTCCAGGAGCACCGAGACACGCTGCCTATGATGAATGGGGCACCTTGTCAGTTAAAATGAAAATTCTTAGCCGGGTGATAGCTTCATATTAATGCCTGTTTTATGGATTGGAGCAAGTTGTCTGAGCAAGATGAATGTGGGCGATGGGAGCGGAGATATGAAATGAAATGGCTCCTCCACCTTTCTGAAAATCCTGGGCCCTTGGGTGTGGCTTGTCATACAGGAGAACAGCACTCACTTGTCTGTCCTCCTGCACTGGCAGCACACATTTCCTAATCCTCTCATTCACTTAATGCGCCATTGTGTGCCAGCGTCGGTCACTGGTAGTCCCATTTCATCAGGCCTTTATTCCTGTTGGAAGTCCATCTTCCTTTTCCTTTCTTTGACTCACTCTGACTCACTGTCTGTCTGTCTACACCCCCCTCCCCCCTCAAATCCACTCCACCCCCACGAACACACTTTTTTCTTCACCAAGGCTATGCTGCTGCAGCCCATCCCTCACTGTCTCTGTCCTTCTCTTCTTCTCCGTCTGTCCTTCCCTCCCTTCCTTGCTTGGCTGTAGCTGAATGCTTTAAGTGTTGTTTAGTCAGAGCCCCTGTTCCTGACTAGCTGGCAGGCTCACACTCAAAGCTTAGTGATGTGTTCAGGCACACTGAATTCATCCCAATCTCACTGGGCTCAACCACAGCACTCAAAGCAGTGATACTGATTGCAGCATGGAAAAAAAAAACAACAACCCAGGATGCTTTTTCTTCCTTTGAATGTTAATGTTTACATCGTATTTTAATCCTTATGTCCGACTGTCTTTTGAAACGAAATCCGTCCATCCCAGCACTCTGAAAACAAACTGGTAATTAAAGAGATGTGACGTGAAATGGGTCTGGATCAACACAAGACATGAAAGAGTAAATGGGATGGGAGCTGAGGGCTTGGACACAGCCACAGCGTGAGGTCTTTGAGCGGAAAAATAGGGGATAACTCGGGTGGGGGAGTGTCGTAAAGAGGGATAACTGAAAGAGGAGAAGAGAGGAATGGAGCTGAAACCCTGGCTCGGAGCTGGAAGCTGTGAGCTGATGAATGGCAGCATCTTATCAGAGCGAAATGCTGCGTTTACAGAGCGTCTCACGTCCACCTGGAACTAAGAGTAGCTTCATAGCTTACAGAGCCCAACATTATCTCAATTCTTTGTTCTTACTTGCTGGGACAGTATGTCTGTATGTCCATAAGTACATGGAGTACTTTGCTGATGCTATGCATGAATTTAAATACTTATCTTAAGGCATGCACTCTGACTCTATGACTCTATGATAGATCCAAACGTGTTGCTTTTTTTAAGCATCACATGTTCATTATTAATTCATTCATCTTCAGTAACCCCTTTTTCCTGGAGAGTCCAATTATATACACAGAAAACTATATATACTGGTCAAGTATCCCAAATAATGCTTGAAACAGTAGTGTGCTTAATTAAAGCAGTAAATTTGAGTGGTGTTAAAGTAAAGTACACTTTAAAAGGCATTCAACTCTTGTCTTTATTGCTCTTGGAGAAAATTGAGAACAGTGGCCTTCAGATTTATATCATAGGAGTGCTCTAGACCGTCCTCTCATTGCCATATTAATGGCAGTTGTGCTGACTGAGTTTCAGCACTGATCGGAAAGACCTTGGGTGGTTTTAAGGCATCTGTGTGAATGTACATTAGTGCCGCGTTCTGTGTCTCGGGAAACCGATTTTGATATATACAGTACTATAGCTGGAGTTCGAGCACATTTTTCACACTAAAGCTTCTGCGATCTTCATGGCAAAGTCTGTTTGAACGCAAAACAAAAGTGACGTCTGGCATTTATGGAGACGCATTTGCTCATATGCTGTTCAGATATATCCGAGCAGTGCCCCGTCATGTGCGATCGTGGATGAGGCTGAGAGGCGGGGCAGGTCACTGAAAGAGTCTGAGTGGAGGCTATGAGGATAGTAGCAAGGACACTATTCTTTAAAGAGAAACATATGAATGCTCAATTGACTCTAAATATCGAAAGAGATCAATCTCAAGTTAAAATAGAATAGAATGTTTGTAATGTGATGTCTATCCAAGTCAAGTGACATGGAAATGGTTGGGTAAACTACTACCAGTAATATTTTCCTGTCATATTTGACTACAGTGGAGACAAGCTGTGGAATTAAATGAGTTGTGTTTGAATAACACACAAGTCTATGGACTCTACACACCTAAAGGTCAGGGCTTATATTAGCTCGGTGCTTTGGATGGATTTCCTAAAACTGAACATGACACCATTTTTTCGGGCACCAAATTGAAATTCTTGGCCGAATTTGAAACCGAAATTGAGGTCAATCTCTGTACTAAAATCCAAAACCAAAGCCAAGTGCTGGATTTTCATTATCATTATCACACAGCTGGTGTCAGGATGAATTTCAAACCTGTAGTGGAATCATCCTCAGGTAAAACAGGGAAATTCTTCAGTCAGTATTTTTTTTTGTCAATTTTAACTCTTTAGCCCGAAATGTTTGAGCAGAATATATTGTTAGAGGATCACCATCATCATCCTTGTGATACCAAATACTTTCCAGCTTTCCCACTGTTTGGTTTCTAGACCAGTCTCTGATGTGTCGATGTCTCTGCCAACCCTGGCCCTTCCCTCCTCCACCCTTTTCAGCTCACTACCTCCTTCACACACCTTTGTATTCTTCCAAGGGCGTAACCATGGTATGGACATTGGGGGGTCCAACGAACTCGGCGGGAGGATATGTATGTGAATGTAACGTCAATGATCAAAAACTGGAACTTACCTTAGAATAGCCTACTTCGTGGGTGTGCAAATATCAACAGTTAATTGACGTTCTTAAGATCAAACCAAGCCATGGTATGACGCCTTCTATACTAAGCTAAGGTTACCTACTATTTAGGTATCTAGTTACTTACTGTCTGAAAAAAAGCTCGTATGTTCTGCTGCACTTTTCTACACTTGTCTGCTGTCTCCATTTCTTACAGACTGAGCTGCTAAAATATATCAACAAACTTGCGTTGAGTCTGGGCGCAACCAAGTGTACAATTGGGGGGGACACACACCTATTTTCCTTAACTAATGGAAATATATTAAAAAGGAATAGACATAGATAAATAGAATAGATGAAGAAAAGACAGATCCGTTGGCAGGGTTCATTAAAAGGGGACATATTAAAAATATTTTGTACTGTATATTGGTATTTCCTCAACATTGGGGGACACACGATCCCCCCCCCCCCCCCCCCC
>JAFFST010055696.1:224478-249349 GCA_022414735.1 Noturus placidus
ATGGTTACACCCATGTATTCTTCCCATCTCCCATCTTATAAAATAGATCTCCACCTTTGTTGTTTTATATTGTCCAGGCTTTGTATAGCTGAAGTCTATAGTGCATTTTCTCATCTGTCTTTCATGCTGCATTAGACAGAGCAATACCACACATCACAGAAACATGTAACACCTTTTCCTCCGAGCCATTCTCTAAGTGTGGCCCAAATGGACATTTAAGTCTATCCATCAGCAGAATGTTACATCACATTCTGGGTAACATCTCATGCTGTGCGTGTGTTCAGGAGAGCCGAGCAGCTCAGTGAAAGAGTGCTGATGTAGAATTGGCCTTTCGTCAGCATTATTTGGAGACGGAGAGCTGGCCTCAGATCAGCAAAGCACAGAAAGGCCAAAACTCATCTCAGATCCTTCAGAAGTTAGATGAGTGCAAAACATCTCACATCAGGAGTGCTGATGTTGGATTAAAGTCCCTGTCGGTCTATAAATCCATTATTGGCACAGGAAAGACTGAGACTGGTCCCAGATCAGTGCTTCCTCTGTGTCATTCCCTGGGTGTGACTCTTGGCATGTTTGGCAGTGCTTCACTGCTCCTCTGGGCACTGAGGCTGTCAGCGGACTCAGGCCTGTCAGGAACAGAGCTTCTGCTCCCATCCGTCTTCCTGGGTTTTATGTAGATAGGTCAAAGACAATGGACCAGAGAGAGAAAGAAAAATAGAGAGACAGAGACAGAGGGAAAGTCTCACCACTGATAAAGTGCAGTAGAAAATTAAATGTTGGCGTATTGTGGTATCCTACATAATGACAAATGACATGCGGTAATGGTCTGAAGCTGATAGCAATGCTGCTGCCTGCCTGGTCTTCAACCACATTAATTCCGGCAGGCAGGACTGGGCTGTGGACGGCCGCCCCGGCACCATCCACCATGACCTGCAGCACACACTGCGTAATAGACTGAGCTTCTGCAGAGAGAAAAACCACAGGAGTTCCAAGATAAAGCAGCCAAACTTTAAGAGGGACAGAGAAGATAAACTTCCTATTTATTTACATTTAAATAACTGTTTTTCTGCTCCCCTCTTGGGTTTCAGCGTGTTTTCCTATTTCTGCCCTTTTCCCATCATATTTATTATTTTTTTTATAAAAACAAAATCTATCATTTAAGAGTTGGAATAGGAATTCATCACTGGTGGGAGATTGATATTGGCCTTTTGTTGCTGGAGGGGCCACTACATGACCACACTCTCCAGTGGGTTAATAATGTTCAGATTTCTTCCTCTTGTCTCGCTAATGAAACTTTTTGTCCTAATTCCCTGCTAGAGAAGAGAGAGAGAGGGAGAGAGAGAGAGAGAGAGAGAGAGAGAGAGAGAGGGAGAGACACACACAGACAGACCAATCTACGACTACAGAACAATTCAGAAAGGATTTGACAGAAAGGTACAGCTATACAGAGAGAAAGATGGGAACAGAGACAGCAGACACAAGATGAGGGAAGTGACTCCTCCAGATATTCTGTTCTGTGAAAGCACACCCTACTGTTTGGGCAACAAGTTTATCAATTTGAGCTGGGCAAGTGCACAGCTAAATCTATGTGAAAGTTAACAAATCCCCACGGTAAATTGAGTCAGATTTCAACCGTCTATGTAGAACTACTGAGGTGAGACATGGTGGATTGAACCTAATGCCTCAGGCAAGAGCAATCAAACCGACAGCTGAAGACTCTCCAGCTCCCAGCTGGGGAGAATCTCGTTGCATGGCAAATGACTCACCTCAGAGTGGGAGGAAGGGGAGGTTGCACTGTGTGCTGATGGGGTTATTTTTTTTTTTCATCAGCTGATGAAGTTCTGTCTTGGTGACAGGATTCGGACATATTGGAGTTAAGCTGATGTCACCGGTCCTGTATTTATGATTGCTGTGTTTATATGCATTAGACGCTACTTGAAATGATTAAAGCAGTTCTCTTAAGTCATTGCCTTTAGTCACAACTCATTTAGTTTCATGGGTCATGTCAGACACGATGCAAACACCACCTTGCGTTTGAAGCACACCAGGAGGCTGACGCAGCAGTGGGCTTGGTGTCAGTGACAAACATTCAGTATTCCTCTTGCTTTGTGTGTGTGTGTGTGTGTGTGTGTGTGTGTGGACTGAACTGAATATAGCCTTTACTTGATGGTGGTGGCACCTGCATATCAAATGGCATACTTTAAAGTATAGGCTACTTTATATACCCGAGTATGTAAGTACCTGACTTTTTAAAAGTAGCAATGTATAAAAATTGAGCACTAAAAGGAAATGACAGATTATCACGTCATGTCAATGAATCAGTCACTGAAATGGCGGAATCGGAGGTTTTTGCATTTTTTGAGTCGCCTGCAAATCCCCACCTCAACAGACAGCGCTCTCTCCGGTCACATGACAACTACCAACTGCAACTGGGGAACGGCTAACACGTGTGAAGACACTTCATGTCCGAGAAGCCAGCCAACCACACCTTTCTAAACTGCTGCTCATGCTGCTTCACAGAGCACACTCAGTGGAAAGCGCAGTCTGCCCTCTTCCACATACACAAGCTCACAGATGCTCATGATTGACTAGAGTTGCTGTGATTGACAGGCGAGAGACAGTATGACATCCCTCCAACCCACACAGCTTGGCCAACTTTACTCCCTTGGCTCCATGGATGGCATCATTGAGATTCAAACTTGATAGGTCAAACAGTTTTCCATTGTGCAAGAGTTTTTGCTTTAATTTATATTCAGTGTGGTGGTGGTCTTGCTCTATGTGTTGGCCTTTCAACAAAATTTAAACCCCAGGCATGTGCTGGACACACCTTTTCCTCTACCTGAGTAGGCTGTGACCACTGAGTGCAAACCAGGTATTAATACACTACATCCCATTCGCTTTAAAAGTATAGTGAATGCTCCAATCGAGAAACAGCTATTGTCAATATCAGCAGAGTATAATACAATATTTAAGGTCTTATGAGTATCTCACCCAACTAGATTACATTACATTACAACATTCTGTAACGTTTGCATATATGCTACAGTTTAATGGCCAGTCCTTGTCCTCGGTCAGTCAGAAGGAGAAACAGACGGCATGTCTTTCGTTAATGCCCTTCTTACTTTAGCAGCACGTTTCATAGCAGGACAGGCGAGCCCTCTCTAATCCCTCCATGTCAGTGCAGGATATTTATCTTAGTTGCTAAATAAATTGATTAGAGTTGGCGAGGAAGGACGCTCGTCCATCAGACCGCTGGTTCACAAGCAACTGCATTAGAGTGCCAGCTAGAGGACATGAGCCTTACCGATCACCCTGCTTCGTCTGCCTCCGCCCATCTCTCTGACTTTTTTTCTCCTTTCTTTCTCACTTTCTTTTTATTTCCTTACTTCCTTACTCACTGTCTCTGATTTTTTGTGGCGCATGCTGTTCGTCTCCCTGCTTCTCCTTGTCTGTATGTGTCTTTCACAGTCTCTCTGTCTGATACCACTTTCTCTAGTCATCCCCCATCCCCCACCTTTCTCTGTCTCTCCTCCTCTGCTGTCCTTCAGTAACAGAACAGGAGTAACACATAGCAGCAGTGTTCGCGCTGCACCAGGCCCAGACACCTGCCTGTGTCCCTTTTTGCATATGTACACAATATACTTAATGGGTCAGTAGCTAGAGCAGAAAGAGCTGATTCGGAGGCGGGCTGGCAGTGCAAACAGGGTTTCGGCTGAGGCACAGCCCTCAGTTAGCTGCGCTCTTTTCAGATAATTCAGAGACAAAGGGAACTGATTTCAGCCTGCTTTCACACACATCCCACCAGTACGCAGTTTTATTTTTTATGCCTACACAAATAGCGCTTCACACCCCTCTTTCCCATGAGACTGAGATATGAGCCTGCACTGCCGTGATTTAGACCAAGAAGCTTTTTAAACTGCTAATACAATCCGTCCTTGATTACGCATATATAGCATACACAAATAAAACATGGGTCATGTGGGGCTTTTAAAATTGTTCAAAATAAAACTAATATTATTTAGCAATACGCTGCAGAGTTATTTGCTTTTATTTGGGCTTACTGTTTATTTTTTTAAACACAAAAATTGTACAACTCTTATGTGGACCATTATTCAGAATGAAACTTTCTTTGAATTTTCCCGTAGTATGTACTACAACTTAATGAAACAAGCTTTAAGACAGAAATACAAACATTTACGCATATTAATAATTCTCTAAAAATGGCTTTCGGACGCAAAACAGTCCCAAATACATTATATACACTAGATTTTGCTGTCTGAGGAATTTAACATTGAGGTAGAAATCTGTGGCATTTTTTTGACTTGGGATTGAATGTAGACTCAAGAAGCATACAGATCTTTATAAACTTTATAAACTTAAATATAATATGTAATACGTGACCCTGAAAATGAGTAAGCGGTGGAAGATGCATGGATGGATGGATAATATGTAATATAATACTTGGCTTTGCTCAGCTCTGCGAGGCTACCATCAGTCTCTGGTCATCAGAAGCCTAATTTTTTATATTTAAATAAAAAAATAAACCTACATAAATAGTCTACTGTTAATAACACATACTGTAAGTTTAAATCATTCCTTGTTACCTGTTTGTTCTCTCCGTCTGCTCCTTCCTTCCGCTGCCATTGTTTGACCATGCCAAATTTTGTTTGTAGCAGAGTAGTTGCTTTAGTTGATTTTATTTCCATTTAGGATAGATGTTGTAAATATCCCCTGATCTGAGAGTGAGTTAGTACAGTAGTTCAGCCTTAAATTTCTGCCTGACATTCTGCATGCGCATTCAGGAATTCAGTAGCTGTACATTTCCTCCCTGAGGTAGAAAGCGTGAAAGGTGTTTAGATTTTAAACAGTAAGGTGGATGTTAATAAACAGGAGGTTTATAATATTCCTCAGTACAGTCTCTTTAGTAGGTTTGATTGAAGACTTATGTTACTAAACCCTATTGTTTAAACTTGATTCTTTGGCTTTTGTGACCTTGATTGTTGATCTCATAGGCATTTTGCCTCAGCAGAAAAAGAGTACAATAGGAACAGTAGCAATAGTAATCAACATTTATTATTATGAACACTTAGTACAATACAATATATAGTACAGTATGTTATATTTAGCTTACTATATAGTAGGGATGGGCGATGTGGACTTAAAACTATATCACGATATTTTCTGGTATTTATTGCGATAACGATATCAGTGACGATATCAATATAGTACCATTCATTACTGTTTTTGGGTACAAGTGACAGCTGCATGTAGTCTTGAGAGCCTCAGAAACACAAACATTGATGTAAAAGTAAAACTGATTTTCTGTAACAAAACCAGTTCTAGATTGTAGCGGTAGCTCCTCGTTTATGGGTTATCGCTCATCCCTACTGTAGAGTATAGCACACGATACTTAGCATACTACATAAGTCTTGTGCTAGTATGCATGCATATACTGTAGATGCAATAAAAATGATAGCTGTTTACTATATGCTCTAGCTCGTAAGGTTCTATTAAGGCCAAAATGTCATTGACACGTTTAAAATCTTTCATTCATCTAAACCACTCATTTGGTTTAAATTTGGTTTTGCCTTCCTCAAGCTAATCCAAGCTTCAGTGAATCAAATTTCAGGGCTGTCTAGTGTTTAAGGCTGAAAACTGAGGAATGTATTTCACTCAGGAAAGCCTGCCTTTACCAGGTGTCATGATTTTGACCTGGTTTGCTTGATCAACTGCATAAACACACGGTGCCCCAATGTGGACAAAGGTGATAATAATGAGGAGTGTAAATTAGGGATGTCAAGATACCAAAAATCTAGTGGTCGGTACCAATACCCCCAAAAGTACACGATACTCAATACCAAAGTCAATACCACGGTGTAATATAAAAATAAAATTAAAAAAATGTAATTAAAAACTCTCTTGGAGGCCATCCTCCTCTGGCTGATACTGGCAGAGAGAGAGAGAGAGAGAGAGAGAGAGAGAGGGCAGGGGTATTTTAGTTGTCAAACACTGTCTGACTATGAGTGGAGGTGCACTCCTAAACACGCATACGTAGACACATATGTGCACGCATACACACACACACACACACACACACACACACACACACAGACACCTTATACACTGAATGTAAGCATTGGTTTAAATTCACTGATATGGTCGCAGGCCAAAAAGATTTATTAAAAGCATGCACATGTGAATAATTATTAGTGACATTAGGCTACATTTAGCTGACAGGACACGGGCTGAATGGCGATGCATGGTGGCCCATTAGGAGGTAGTTTATAATATTGCAATGCGTTAGCATCGTTAACAAATAGCTGGCTATCTCTAACATTACATAGGGCATAACGTTAGCTGGCAGCTCACAGGCTCAGCACAACTGGAAAACAAGACATTGTCTGGTGTTTTATTGTCAATATTCATATTATTCATATTAAAGTGGGTGGTGAGTGTGTATATAAACTGTATACATTGGCCACAATGCAGCTGCCTCAAACAACGATGTGCACCAGAACCCGATACTAGTTTTCCTCTCTTTTCCTCTCAACGAGTCGGGGCGGAGCTAAACGTGTTTAACTATGCTAATCTTCTGTAGTTTTTCCTGTGTGTAGGCGTTCTTCTTCTAACTCACCGACTAATACACTTGCACGTATTTTCTGCCCCTTCAGGAATTGCAACCTCGCTACCTCCATTAGAACCGGTTCCATGCTAGTGCAGAAAAACAAGTACCATTTAAGAATGTTGGTACCGACTTGATACTGAAGTATCGGTTCTCGTGACATCCCTAGTGTAAATACATACCAAAGACACCTGACACCTGATTTCCATCCATCCATCCATCCATCCATCCTCTACTGCTTACTTTTTCAGGGTCACGGGGAACCTGGAGCCTATCCCAGGAAGCATCAGGCACAAGGCAGGGTACACCCTGGACAGGGTGGCAGTACACCTGATTTCATATTTATAAAATAGTATTTCCTTCTTGTTCATTACTTTATTCCTGGTTTCACTTAGTTTTTCCTGTTTCTATCAGTGCTCTCTCTCATTCTCTCTCACTCTCTCTCTATCTCTCTCATTCTCTGTGTGTGTGTGTGTGTGTGTGTGTGTGTGTGTTTAGAAGGCTGGACTCCTTGAGCTCCCTGTGTCTGGGTGACTCCAGAGTCAAGGAATTCCCGCTCTGTCATGGGAAACTGTTCGCGGAGAGAGAGGAGAGCTTTGCCACTCCAGATCTCCTTTTGTCTGAGAATCCTTAATTGGCTCCTCTATTCCAAAGGAAGGTGCTAAAAGAGGGACTTGAAATTTATTTTTCCCCATCAATTAAACAAAACGAACAATATGGTCCCGGAGCAAGAAAACGGCCGCTTCTTCTCGAACACCTTTTTATAAAAAAAAGAAAAAAGAGAAGCGAAGCTGTGGGAATTGCATGCTCTCGGCACGGCCGTGTCGATGCTGGAGCAGGAGTGCGAGGGGGCTGTATTTACACGGCTTAAGCTTGTCACTGTGGCTGTGGACTGCACAGATAACCTGACTATTACAAGCGTTGTGTCTGCTTGCCGAGATGGCAGTCAGCTGCTTCATATTAGGCCAATTTAATTAGACTCGTTTCAATAGAATTAATTAGTGGAGTGCCACATTCAAATAGGGAGGTGATTGAAATCATAATTTTTTTTGTGCCCCTTTAAAAACCATTGTTTCATAATTTCATTTCACAAATACTTTAATGGGATCTTGGATCTTTCAGCAGTGTAAGGAAAGCCGTCAGGATTTTGGAAACTAGTTTAAATCTTTTTCGCATTATTCGCATAATTGCTCAGCATGATGGTATGAGTGTTGGTCTTTTTTTTTTTATATCAACGTCCTCCATTTTGACAGTGCAGTTGAAGAAGTATGAGAGATTATAATTACAGTTTACAATCATCAACATATTTAATATGCTTGCATGAGAATTTTCACAGGAAATTACTTAAAAACAGGCATACTTCAGATTTACTGTGATGAGTCATCCTTTTTTCTTTTTGCCATCCACTTCTATGAGACCAATTTAAAATTGTGTGTGTGTGTGTGTGTGTGTGTGTGTGTGTGTGAGTAGATATGGCATTCCCTCCCTTTACATGATCTGTTCTGCCTGATTTGACTCCACACAACTGTGTCCTCTGGCCTCTCTGATATAAATGTTGCACTTTGATAAATGTACGAGTCTAAAAGGTGCTGATATTTGCACTGTAAAATTTTCTCTCCATCTCTAGCACGTAGGTCTTACTTCTGAAGTATACATCTCCACAACATTTGATATGGAGATAACTGGGGGGAAAAAGGAAGAGATTTGCATATTTCTGTGTTGCTCCGCTGCATGTGGTAGGTAAATTTTTAATCAGTACAGAGGAAAAATTAATTTGCTATCCCAGAAAGAAGGAGAGGGACCAGTGGGATGCTTACTGTTTCATTAGCAGTGTTTTGTCAAAACAGCACCAACTGGCAGAGGATGAGAGTGAGTGAGAGATAGAGATAGAGAGAGAAAGAGAGAGAGAGAAGGAAAGAGACAGATGGAAAGAGAACCAGACTTCACATGGTTCTGGATATTAAAGTACGTAATATATGCATTCTCATGCACCTTGTTGGCATCTTTTTCTCCGATTTTGCATAACGAAAACCAGGGAGATGGTATAGGTAGAGCAGAGAGAGTCTGCTTTCAGTTTGTTTCTTACTCTCAGC
The DNA here is from genome assembly GCA_022414735.1 of Noturus placidus. NCBI lineage: Eukaryota > Metazoa > Chordata > Actinopteri > Siluriformes > Ictaluridae > Noturus > Noturus placidus. The sequence goes on from JAFFST010055696.1 coordinate 233,191, forward strand.
AGGATGCACGAGTCTCTGAGACAATCCTATCGTGCACTGCTCTCTCTGTTCTGTTCTTGCTTTAAGGCAAAAGCTCGCCTGGAGAATTTTAGATGTTCAGTCCGTCGATATCCTCACGGCGAGCTTGATTAATTATATAAGGCAGCGCGCAGGCGTGTGTTTCTGGCCGCAACCTGTTTCCGAGGGAAGGCTGCGTGAAGGCAGATGGAGGGAGCGAAAGGAAGAATGAAAGGCGTTCTTGCCAAGTCTCAGCTGAGGGGGAAACAATTTAGAGTGTTAGCAACTGTTTGATAAGAGGTTAACAACCATGCAAGCCTTCCTCCTACACGTGCAGAACGGTGCAGGACTGGAGGGAGAGCAGCCGCAGTACAGCCTGGAAATCAGCAGCAGGAACGCGTTTATGTACAGAAGCTTTATGGAACTCAGAATTTTTTTTTTCAAGAGTGTGAATTTTTTAAAACATGAGAAGGTGGAGAGAAGTACAGAAAGAAAGTGCAGATGTGACTTGTTTCCAAACAGCATCCGTAAAAAGACTAGAGACAAGGTTTGAAACATGGTTTAAAGTTTAAAGTGTTTGTAGACTGGAAATAATGAGATAAAATCATTACCGTGGTTTGCGATATCGCCGTGCAGCGATAGGATATTTTCTTCATTTCAAGCTTCTTTGTACATTTTTCTGGCCTAGAATTGATCTCCATCCTCAGCTTGAAAATAAAACTGCTCAGTGTTTATATGTAGTTGACTTGAAGGACATATGAGGCTTGTCAATGGGTTTTTATTTTAGCTGCAATTCACATCATAAGCAACAGGGTGCTCTAAAAATTTAAGACGACTGCTGTAAGGAATTGAGGATGACTGTGAGGAAAGCTATTTTGCATACACACACACACACACACACACACACACACACACACACACACACACACACACACACACACACAACCCCTACTCCAAAATGAATGCTGGTTTAGCAGGTTGGTAAAATCATCTGCAACCAACATTCATTATGCTAGATATGATGATTTATGAGTTTTTTGCCCCCCCAGTAATGAATCAGTAATGATTAGACTGATGGTGAGGACTGACAGTGTATTTCCCCCTGATGTCCAGACAGGCTAGCAGACGTGTGGCCTCTGTGAGAGACAGCGTGATGAAGCGTGACCTTCCTCTCCCTCTACTCCTCTCCTGCTTGTCCATTCCTCCCTTCCCTGACCTCCTCTGCACTTGGAGCTCATGCTGCACTGCATATCTCAAGCTTCTGCTCTCGCTTGGGGCCTGAGGCTCAATATTGGAGCTCCCTTGACTGACTATAAATTACCTATGAGCAGTGTGTTCATTTGTAGAAGCAGACCTCAGTGATTTCCGTCGAGTCAAGTGAATCTGTGCAGTGGACCTGGGAATTCAGTGCAGTTAGAGACCACTTGCACCTGCAGAAGGAAAAAAAAGTCACAGGTTAGAAGGTGGTCCAGATCATGAGATATCTGTGTATTTCCTTTGCATACACATTTTTCTCCTTTCGACTGCATCCACCTCGGCGTTTCGGGCTTTGCGGTACGTGATGTTCTGCAACCTGTGTGCTTGGAAAAAAAAAGTAGCAACAGGAAAAACGCTCTTGTGTGATGCTGGCAGTTCATTGGCTGGCAGCATGATGTGTTTCTCTGATTCTTTCCTGGAGAGCTTTAGGAGGATATAAGCTTTGTGCCTTTGGCTGGGGGAATTTGGTCTGCCTTTCATGAAAGAAAAGCGATTTCTGCACTGCTGTATAAGAGCTCCACTAGTGGACTATAAAAGCTACACACACAGTGAGTCTGAATATTTTACAGTATCTCTAACAGATCATGTTAATTCAATTTAAGGATATACAGTTTATATACACACTCACCACCCACTTTAATGAATAATATGAATATTGACAATAAAACACCAGACAATGTCTTGTTTTCCAGTTGTGCTGAGCCTGTGAGTATTGCATCCTCAGATTCCTCTTCTTGGCTGACAGGAGTGGAACCTGATGTGGTCTTCTGCTGTTGTAGCTCATCCTCCTCAAGATTTGATGTGTTGTGCATTCTGTGATGCTTTTCTGCTCACCATGGCTGTAAATGGAGATGTAACGGTATGAAAATTTCATATCATGATTATAGTGACCAAAACTATCACGGTTAATCATTTAAACAGGTTTTCTATTTGACTAAAAAGTGATAGATGGTTGTTACTAAGCGTGCTGCGATAGAAGGTACACGGTAGGTACACGATTACATCACTGCTGCTAATATGGAAAGGTTAGCAGAAGAGCTAGTGGTTTGGTCTGCCTGTCGAAGCAAGACACATCACGATCACGTCATGACAATAATAAATAGAAAAATTCTCAGACTTTCATTTTGTGCACACTTTCATGTTCATTAGAATTTGAATGCTTTTTACATGATATAATTGTTTGTTGATTAATGTTGAGGGGACACTTTTAAATTATTTAGAAAAAGAGCAGGGGCTCAAGCTCTCAGAGCCCCTCCCCCCTTCTGCACGTCCCTTTAATAAACCCACCATTCAAGCAGTTGCCGTACAGAATTGCCGTTAATTTAGAAGTGAAATGTGCACTGCTTCAATGGCATTCATAAGCGATTTAAAAGCGAGGGGAAACGAGAAAAAAACACTAACGAAGCGCCCTTTCGCTGCAACTTTCTTCTGGCAAGCGCTGCAGACATCTTCTATTACCATCTTCTATTAAGTTTCCCTCAACATTTTTAGAAAATCCAAAATATGAGCACACTTCGGATTTGCATCAGACTTGTGCGAGGTGTGTGTGGACAGTATGTACTGCGAGTGACATGGTAATACTAACCATCTGGGAACTTCATTGTGGTTTATTGTGAAACCTGTTTCATCTCTGGTTGTAAACAGGGGTTATTGTAATTACCTTAGCTTTTCTAAGCTCAGTTCAAACCAGCCTGGCCATTCTTCTCTAACCTCTCATCAACAAGTCGTTTCTACTGGCAGAATTGCTGCTCACTGGAGTTTTTTTAGCACCTTTCTGTGTAGGGACATGAAACTTGGGCAGCTGTGGCTCAGGTGGTAGAGCGGGTTGTCCACTAATCGTAGGGTTGGCGGTTCGATTCCCGGTCCCAAGTGACTCCATGCCGAAGTGTCCTTGGGCAATATACGGAACCGCAAGATGCTCCTGATGGCAAGTTTGCACCTTGCATGGCAGCAAGGTTTTGCTTTGCACTATCATTGGTGTGTGTGTGTGAATGGGTGAATGAGAACCAGTGTAAAGAGCTTTGTAGACCCGCTAAGGTTAAAAAAAAAAGCTATACAATGTAAGTACAGACCATTTACCAAAATCCCAGGAGATCTGAAATACTCATCACTGAGATCAGACATACCCCATCCACCCCGTCCTATTCTGATGCTTGATGTGAACAATAACTGGAGCTCATGACCCTTATCTGCATGATTTGATGCATTGCTCTGCTGCCACATGATTAGCTGAGTGAATACCTGCCTGAATGAGTAGGGGTACAGGTATTCCTATTAAGTGACCACTGTATATATAGACTGTCATATGTAAATTTCCCTTTCCAAACAGTTCATATGGAATATGTTTCTATCTCACTTCTTTTCTCAGGTTGTTAGTCTGAACCATGATATTGTGAGAGAGTTCGAGAGATGAGGGAATAAAACACAGCGTGTTGCTATAACAGACCCAGTACCTACGGTTTTTCTCTCTTTTTCTTTTTCAAGTGCGACAGGATTCGCTGGCTGGAGCATTGTTCATTTGTTTCTTTCTGGAAGGTTGCTCCTGGAAGGCTGTTTTCTTGCCTGCCTTTGGACACTTTACCCACCGCACTGTGCCAAAGTGCACTCATCTGCAAAACTCTCCAAGCACCCTTTAACACATTTACCTCACTTCAGCTACCTTAAATATGTGCTTTTGAAAGAATAGCGGCACATTTGAAGTGATACAATTATTATTTATGTCCAAACATTTGAGAGAAAAGTGTTTCAAGGCTTTTATGAAAATGTAAGCTAGAAGCAGCAGAACATCATTTACTGCACCGTATGGCAAGGATACATACATCCTTGAGTCTCATTTGTCTGTGCTCAGTGGTCCATTGATACCCATTCGTCCTGTTTTTTAGTGAAAAGTAAAGAACTGCGTAAGTTAACACACTGAAACGTGCAGCTGAATGCTGATTTACTGCACAGCTAGCTCCCAGCTGCATGTTGTCCATATCGAAAGAGTGTTTCCTGAATAAGATTTGAGTACAGTGTTTGGATTTCCTCTGTACCCACCCATGGAGTGTAATGTGAATGACGGTGGTCAGGTTCAAGAGACTTTTGGGTATAAAGGACTGCTGTGATTAAGGAAGGGAGACACTATGTTTTACTAGCTATTTATCATGCAATCATGATTTATCTTTTCCTTTCAAACCCCAGATTTATTATCTTCATCTTGTGCAAGGGTGTATAATATTATCAATAATGCAATTAGCTTTGAGAAAAATTGTGGAATCAGGAGTAATAGGCACATGCTAACGACACATTTTCTGGAAAGTAGTTCGTTATTAAAGACACAGAAGAAACGTATTTCTTTATTATTACCAAATATATATACATATATATTAGAGATGCACCGATACTAAATTTCTCATGATTATCTCATCGATTATTCCGAGTGATATCGGCCGATACCGATAGCCGATTATTCCGAGTGATATCGGCCGATACCGATAGCCGATTATTCCGAGTGATATCGGCCGATACCGATAGCCGATTATTCCGAGTGATATCGGCCGATACCGATAGCCGATTATTCCGAGTGATATCGGCCGATACCGATAACCGATTATTCCGAGTGATATCGGCCGATACCGATAGCTGATTATTCCGAGTGATATCGACCGATACCGATATCCGATTATTCCGAGTGATATCGGCCGATACCGATATCCGATTATTCCGAGTGATGTCGGCCGATACCGATAGCCGATTATTCCGAGTGATGTCGGCCAATACCGATAGCCGATTATTCCGAGTGATATCGGCCGATAGGGCGCACGGTGGCGTAGTGGTTAGCACGTCCGCCTCACACGTCCGGGGTTCGAGTCCCGCCAGGGCCATGTGTGTGTGGAGTTTGCATGTTCTCCCCGTGTGTCGGGGGTTTCCTCCGGGTACTCCGGTTTCCTCCCCCAGTCCAAAGACATGCATGTTAGGCTGATTGCTGTGTCTAATGTGTCCGTAGTGTATGAATGTGTGTATGTGATTGTTCCCTGCGATGGACTGGCACCCTGTCCAGGGTGTACCCCGCCTTGTGCCCGATGGATGCTCCCTGGGATAGGCTCCAGGTTCCCCCGTGACCCTGAAAACGGAGTAAACGGTTGAAGATGGATGGATGGATGGATATCGGCCGATACCGATAACCGATTATTCCGAGTGATATCGCCCGATGCCGATATCCGATTATTCCGAGTGATATCGGCCGATGCCGATAGCCGATTATTCCGAGTGATATCGGCCGATGCCGATAGCCGATTATTCCGAGTGATATCGGCCGATGCCGATAGCCGATTATTCCGAGCCGATACGGATAATCGATACTGATAGTTCTGGGTGGACTCGTTTCACTACTGCAGCAGTGTAAAATTTTAGCAGTGCAGGGATTACAGAGCTTACAAACTGCAGTTTTGTCATCATTCCACACAAGAGACATAATCTTTACAAAATCAATGTGTTTTCCCACCCTCTTTTGATTGACAGGATATAATCGGCCCTGATCATCAGATGTTTTTAATCTATCAGCCGATAGTGGGATAAATAGCCTTTATCGGCCGATACCGATTATCGGCCGATAGATCGGTGCATCTCTAATATATATACATACAATTTTCCACTGAGCCATACTGTAGTTAATCAGCCCAGACATGAGTAGTGTCTAAAGTTGGCTTCTTTAGTTTTGAGCTGGATTATTCCAGTAAGTATTGCCGTTATAATCATGTGTCTGTGCGTTTATAACTCAGTCTTTGCTTTTATAACTCTTTTATAACTCAATTTTATTTGTATAGTGCTTTTTAATAATGAACATTGTCAGAAATCATCTTTACAGAAATAAATACATTCAGGATATAAATTTAAAATTTATCCCTAATGAGCAAGCCAGAGGCGGCGAGGGCAAGGAAAAACTCCCTGAGATGATATTAGGAAGAAACCTTGAGAGGAACCAGATTCAAAAGGGAACCCATCCTCATCTGGGTGACCCTGGATAGTGCAATTATAAATAAATCCTTTCTGTAACTGTAATTTTCTTTCCTTTTCATTGTGAAATACTTTTATAAATGCTGGACAAATATCTATGAACCTATAGTGATGCTTGGTGCTTGGTGTTAGCAAAACCTCAGTAAAACAACATATCCTGATATATCAAGTATTGCAATGTGATATGATTGCCCATCACTACTCCAACAATTAACTAGGGTAAGCTATGCAATGTTGATTTTAAATAAGAAATGTTAACTGCCGGTTTAGTCCTTATTTACAGATTGTATTATTATATGATTATGGACTATATTATTATGCATATAGCCTCTAGGTTTTTTGTACAGTTTTGCCTTCGAGCATGCACTCACATATCTTTTTAATTATATCCTGTGTGCATTAGCCCCGTGGCTTTCAGTACAAAACTAAAAAAGCAAATGTTGGATTACAGATGTGTCGTGAATGATTGACTAAGATGGGGTAAGTGGAAAATTGTGTAAATTTCATTTTTGAATTCAAAGAGAAGCTTTTCTTCAGAAGTTATGCGTTTTAAGACACACCAACATGAAACAAAAGACCAAGTTCATTATCTTTATATCTGTATTTAAAGGCCGTGTGTGATTACAGAAGTAGGTAAATTCGGTTTGTTTCTAAAGCCTGAATTCTTAAAAGAGATGTGGCGTCTGAGTGGAGAGTTGTGTTTGTTTTCTTGCCTTGCCACAGCAGGGTGACATGTTTACCTGTTGCGTAACGCCTCCCTGCGGCCTGCCTCTCAAATGCAGTGTCATGCGATGAAATCCAACAAAGCCCAATTCATCATGATGGGTGTGAAACAGACTTGACCCTTGACCTCTGACCCCTGGCTCACTGATTGGAGGGAGGCAGAGGCTCTGCAGTGGCCTGAGTGCAGCACCCCCCCCTACTGTCGTGAAATCGATAACGCTATATCTTTGCTCGAGACCTGAGCACTGACCCTGATTGCTGCTCTCACGCCAATGTGCAATTGGTCTGAACAGTGAGGCCGGGGAATAAAACAAGCCAGTGCTGACGTGGAACTGCTCCCTTGCCTCATGCGCCAAGAAAGCCACTCACCTTGACTCAGGTTATAATTATACATCACATGAAAGGACAAATGCCTTTTATTATTGAACATCGACACTGAGCCTGTAAATAAGAAGTGGTGACTGGCTGCTCTGGCTCTGTCCCAATCCAACAGCCAGGGTGCATGCTGTAAAAAAGGGGTGGAGTGCGTGTGTGTCTGTATGTGTCTGTGTGTGTGTGTGTGTGTGTGTGTGTGTGTGTGTGTGTGTGTGTGTGTGTTTGAGTGTGTAAATTGTAGGTTAAATGGAGCACACACTGGGCCACCAGCAGTATACCTCATAAAGATGAAAGGTGAAAGATTATGCAGAGGTGACTCTACCTCATCCTTTTCCTAGTTAGGTCACCTCATTTTTAGTAGTTCTCAAACCTTTCAACCTTATTTACCAATACTGACATGCCAGGATTGTCTGAAATGTATGTCAGATATGGTTTGGTATATCAGTATCTATTTAGTTAGTAACACAGTTCTTTAATGTGCAGCATAATATGTATTTGATATATGTGGATATAGGATTAAAGGTACTGCAACAGAGGGTATTTGTTTGAGAAAAAGGTCCAGGTAGAACCCCTTTATAAGCTAGAGCCATCAATCATTTAAAGATCCTGCTCTCAAATGTGTAGTATTCTGTAATCTATTCTATGTGTATACAGGCTATATAGAGGAATGACAATAAAGACTCACATTAATTGATAGGTGATCAACAAAATATCAAAATCTAACATTTGTTTGAGTTTTTATTGTTGTATCAATGTGAAAGTTTTGGCAGATTTACTCAATCACGGCAGTTTGTACAGTTGTACATCTAGTCTAGGTTTAGGTTATTTAGGTTTGCTAACAAAATTCCAGCAAAATAGTAGTCAGAATCAGAATCAGAAAAGGGTTTAATTGCCAAGTACAGTTTTTAGCACATACAGTACAAGGAATTTGTTGTGGTGTCGTTGGTGCACGTCACACATTTACTAAATGGAATAATATGCACACAGTATGTATAATTACAAAATAAGATAGACATAAATAGACTTAAAAAAGAAGGAACAGTGGCATGAATGGAATGGAATGGTGCTGCATTTATTAATACAAAAATCTAAAATAAGTTTTTAAATGTCTACAAACCTAAATACTGTATGGGAAAAAGTCGGAAAAAATTTATATAAATTGTTTTTTCTTATTAATTTGAGTAACAACAGAGTCGGTCATTGTACCCACAATATCTCTGAATATGTATATGCTGATGTAACATCACATTTGATTTGTTGAATTCTTACATCGATTGGTCAGAAGGTGTGGCTTCATTTTCTATAACAGCTCTGACAGTAGGGCCTGTTAAAGTAGCTGTTAATCAAATGACAGATTTATATTAACATGCTCATTCTAACAGTATTATTACTAGTTATTTAATGAAGAAAGACACGGACAACGATAAATATAACGAAAAAAGTATGTATAATATGGATTATGTAAAAAATAGTAAATGCTGGTAATGTGCTGTGGAATAAGAGGAATTAAAATTCGGATGTGTTGGGCATCTCACCAACCTGTTGATTATTTTCCATGTAACGGTATGCCCGCATCATGTTTTATTCTTTACGTACAGTATATCACCAGCAACACTATGATGTATTCCAGACCGCCAGGTGATATTCATTGTTACCTTTGGCTCAGAATGGAGCAACACGAACCAAAGAAGGACCAAAATGAAATGCATCATTGACAGTATTACTGTTTTAAACAAAATTAGTTTCTAGCTCAATTTGTATATAAAATCAAAACTTTCCTTAGCTTTAAATAACATTAATAGCACTCACAATTGGTCATTAGTGTTTATTTTATGAGTAAATGTATTTGCATTGTTCTTGGCTTGAGCCAAAAAATTAGCTTGGTTGTGTTTTTCCAAGTAGTTTTGGCATATATTATCCATCGATTTTGCGGTTTGTCTTTACAAACGATCAATTCTTTTTAAAAGGACCTTGTAAATATATTGTCTAAATTATATTTACAGTACATTATTACATCCATCTCAAATCCAAATTCTCAGAAAGCTGTTTTATTTGATGCAATCCAAATCATTTCTAGCAGATTTGATATAAGTGGCTTTAGTGCATTAGAAAAACAACTGGAAGTAAAGGCATGGGCCATAACTAAGTTTACTTATTAAGGTCTTATTAAGTTACACAAAATTCCAGATTCTTTAAATGCAGCCCAAATTGTGAAAAAACAGAAAGGTCAGGAATGAAGTCAAATCTCCATCATTTCCTCATTTCTTTACAGTTTCATTTGCCATTTAATGTTTTGAGAATCTTTTCGTTTCCAAACGGAGATGGACAAGATAAATAGTTAACAGTCCCTCCTTTGATTGCATTTAGTAGTGACTGAAATCTCACATAAAGAAGGGCTTTCAGAAGGCCAAGAGGCCGTTAGTTCCATAGAGGCGCGAGCTAAGCTGCTTGGCTTTGATCCTGAAACCACATCCAAGGCCAGTAAACTGCGTGCTTTGTTACCCTGTCGCAACAGCTCTGTAAAAAAGGCCCCCACAGTGCCTCCTATCTCCCTCCTTCCTCTGCCAGCGTGCTTTTGCATTCGTTGTACTTATCACTGAATGGCAGAACCTGAGTTCAGTTTGGTTACGCATGAAAGTGAAATTTAACTCCCCAGCTTGTCATGTATCAAAAATGTTTGCTAGCAATTGTTTAAAAAAATCATTTTACTATGAAGTAGGTGGCTTTCAGCTGAGCCATGGAGAGATGGATTGCTTTCTTGAGTTTTTGACAGGTGTAATTGTTAAGGCATCATCTGTTCTTGTTTGCACAAAATACATTTTAGCCAACTGTAGGACTTGCCTGCTAATCTTTCTCCCATCATTCCTTTCTTTGCTTGCCACTAGACAAATCCCCTGTTATTTGACCAGATGGTGGAAAATCCATTCTCATGATAAGTTGCTTCTAGTTTGCATTTAGATTACCTGCAAAAATGGAACAATTTACTACCCTGCCTCTAACCATAACTTGCCTTTTTCTTAGTATAGATTTGACTGACTTGTTACAAATTATATAAATCTTGATGAGTGTGTTAAAATTGGAGGTAAGGCCAGCAGTGAGGACGCACAACAGAAGCACCTTACTGCATATGCTGTGTATTTCTGCTTCTCCATTCCACCGTGGAGAACTTTTCCAACTTCATCTGCTTTTCCTGGTGCAGTACTGTTTATCAAAGGAGTTAGTGTCACTTACAGATGAATCGCTACTAACTAGCAAACCTCCTGTAATTCTGAAACCTCTGAGGGATTTTCATATGTAATGTATCATACTATTTTTGGTACTGATGATACATAGAGAGATATGTGGTCATGTTTATGCTGTCAACATAATTAATAATCAACGAAAGTTGATTGGCAGTTCAATCTAAACTAAATAAATCACCATTTGGAAATGCAGAAGAGTGCATCGGAGAAGAGTGAAACATGCGTTTAGCTATGCCAGCTATGTAAGAGACTGCGGCCCAGCTGCCATACTGCCTCCAGATACCCATGGAAGGTGTATTATGGATAAATTATCTGTCACCTTTCTCAGTCTTCCTGTGCTGTGATGAGCTCTAATTTGCATAATCCTTTTAAGGAGTCAAATTATACTGTCATGTAGCAGATTTAACATGCTAGCCAGGACTCCATTGCTCCACTGCTAATTAGCATGTCCATTGTGGTACGTTTAAATTTACTGCTCGCTTCCTTGCACAAGAAAGTTGAATACACCTGTCCATTTCCTGACCTAGAGTACAATTTGTCTGTCATAATGAGGGGGCTATTTTCATATTCGTTTCCTTTTCTTCACGTAAGACATCTTAGATCAATCAGAAGAGATGCAGAGCAATAAAGAAAATCCTGAGAAGTGTTTAAATGTTGAAGCAAGGATTTTGATAGCAATTTTGAGACTATAGCAGTTAAGCCTTCTTCTCTGCCAATGGATCTGTCTATGCCACCTTAATCTGCTGCACTTGTAATGACATATTTAACAAAACGTATGTCAGAAGATAATGATGGATGGATAGGTGCACGATTCACAGCTTGTATCTTACATTACACATATACAGATGTAACACGAATAAGTTAAGTGTTCTGTAGAAGTGTCCATTAGTGAGTAAAAAGGAGAGGAATGAATAAACAAAATCAGCTGTTGATACAGTGTGTAAACTTTATCCTACCCCCATACTGAAGGCCTAGCATGGGCCTGATGCAGCTGATGGACGCACACTGGCCAGATCAGTGTCCACCTCATTTGTCTTGCCAGTGGTTGTCTGGCCTAATAACAGGATGCATGCTTACCTATCAACACACTTGTTTTTCACCCCGAAACCTCCAAACCAACAGGAAATTAAAGTCACAGCCAGTTCCAGCCACTTGGACTTTTCATTTCCAACCAACATTTTTATTGATATCTCTAATGAAAATCAAAGAGGTCAGGATGATAAAGCTGTGGCGAGAGACCTCTCCTGGCAAACATGTTCTAATCATCTGATTTTCAAAGTTTGGGAAGGTTTGCGTCTGATTCTGTATTTGTTCAACATAAGTGGCGTGGCGTGACTCGAGATCTCCATCTTCAATCAAGAGTAAACTGGCAGTTCGACCCAAAGTACAGATTGGAAGACGGACGGAACGAAATTTTTAATACTTTCAGACTAATTGCATTTTGAATCCCATTACTTTAATTTGAGCTTGATGAAAAAATGTACAAGGCACTGGCCTGCGTTATTAACCGCTTGTCCGCCGCTCTCGTTTCAGCCTTGTCTTCTCCACTCGCTCGCCCTCTATCCTTACAGATTCATTTGCTCACTCTTTTATTGTGACATTCAACGAAGGTCACCAACTCTTTCCCTCCCTCTCTCTTGCTCTCTCTCTGTCTCGTTCCCGTCATGTCTGGTGTTCAGCAGGGCCTTCAGCCAAACCAGCCATCACTGCATGATCCAGACTGCATGTTTTGTACGCCGTCCAAGCAAGAACGGCACTGCTGACAAATGCTGTAATGATTCTGGCCCTGGCATCAGTCTTGCCACCTGACTGAGAGATTCTGCACCCATTTGTTCTCAAACACTCACTCTCACAGAGCATCTTTTTCACACTGATGCTGCTTTTCTCAGCGCAAACTCCACATTTGGGGTATTAATGAACCATGGTGTTCAGTATAGTGATGGAATTTTCCTTCCATGCTCTGATGAGCATAGATTATTTTGGTTATATATTGCCAATGACCTCAGAAATTTATTTTTTTTGCAAAACACTATGCCGAAAAATCCATTGCCTGAAGGGTCTCGATCAATAAATAGTTGGCTCCTGAGTCTCACCGGAATGTAAGATTAACAAGTGATCAATAGATTGAATGATTCCATCCCTGATGAAGCTGTTTTTAGTTTTCCTCTACCTCTTGGTGTCTGGACACCTCTTAAGCCTTCTACTCTGTATAGCGCCCATGCTGGCACAGATGCCATCACCTTCTCAAAATGATTCTAGCTGAGCGACTGCTGTTAGCCTAACGCCTGCCCTGACTGCCCAGGCCCCCTCTCCTTTCTCTGTCTGCACGCCAGAGCTAACCACAGCCAGCAAATCATTATACAGGGACTCCAGCCAAAGTTTTAAATACCAGAAAATAACACCATTTACCACATGCAGGGCAATTATTTCTGTGAAAAATTACCCAAGGGTTTTTATTTGTGATAACTACCCCCATCCCCCCCACCCCAACCCCCTCCTTTCTTACCGGAGAAGGACGATGTGCAGCCGTCTCTTTCAGGTCTGCACGAAAACCCTCATTAATATTTATGGCCTGCTTTGCAAAGAAACAGTGATAAGCGCTGGTTGAATATTAAGTTTGACTTTATTTAAAAACATATTAAAAAATCTACACTAAATTAAAGAAAGAAGGGGGAGAAAACCTTGAAAGAAAGGTAAAGAAAAGTAGCAGCCCCTTTGTGAGCGTGTTAAATAGCTCATTTTGGTGTAAGCACATGGCCACTCATGAAGTCCGGCAGAAATAGACACTTCTCAGTGATTTAGGAAGCGCACAGGCCTTTTGAAAAGCTGTGGAAATGCATACGTCTCTGGTGGCTGGGTGGCCTTGCTGTCACTTCATGGCTAAGTCAGCTTCTCTGTTCGGGTACAGCAGGAGAGCCTTGAATTGTCTGAGTGCAAGCTGACAGGGTAGACTCTATTTGGACCATAAATATGAATTAGTGTCTTCATATATATAGTATCTCAGTGTGAGGGAATCTGGAGCTATAATGGCCTGCAGAGTGAGATCTCTGCCTCGTGTCTGTAGGACAGAAACTCTTCTGTTCAAAATATTATAAAACTGTGACATTGTTACAGCATGTACAGACAGGTGAAATAGATAACATTGATTATCTCATAACAATGGCACCTGTCAAGGGGTGATATATATTTTCAGCAACAGTCAGTTCTGGAAGTTGATGTGTTGGAAGCAAGAAAAATGGGTAAGCGTAAGGATCTGAGCGACTTTGACAAGGGTCAAATTGGGATGGCTAGACAGCTGGGTCAGAGCATCTCCAACACGGCAGGTCTTGTGGGGTGTTCCCAATATGCAGTGGTTAGGACCTACTAAAAGTGGTCCAAGACAGGACAACCGGTGAACTGACGACAGGGTTTGAGAGACTCCCAAGGCTAAGTGATGTGCGTGGGTAACAAAGGCTTGCCCGACTGCTCTGACCTCATAGACGAGCTACTGTAGCAAAGATTGCTGGAAATTATAGAAAGGTGTCAGACCACACAGTGCATCACAGCTTGCTGTGTATGGGACCACATAGCTGGAAACTGATCAGAGTGCCCATGATGACCCCTGTATACCACCGAAAATGCCTACAATGGGCACGTGAACATCAGAACTGACTATGGCGCATTGGAAGAAGGTGGCCTGGTCTGATGAATTACGCTTTCTTTTACATCATGTGGATGGCTGGGTGCATGTCCGTTGCTTAGCTAGTGAACAGATGCTACCAGGATGCACTATGGGAAGACGTCCTCGCAACTTATAGAACTTAAAGGATCTGCTGCTAAAGTTTTGGTATCAGATACCACAGCATACCTTCAGAGGTCTAGCAGAGTCAATGCCTTGATGGATCAGAGCTGTTTTTTGTGGCACAAGAAGGACCTACACAATATTATTCAGGTGGTATTAATGTTATGGCTGATTGGCGTAAAACAGTCTGTACACCCCAGGTGTTTTAGCAAAGTGTTAGTTAAGGGGTGTGCGTACTTATGAAACCAGGTTACAGCACGTTTGTTTTCTTTTTCTTTTTTCCCCTAAAATGTTTCTGTTTGTTTTTCACTTGAATTGTGTTGGTTGCGATAACAGATTAAAGATGGACAAAGATCTGACAGGTTTATCTTGGGTCATTTTTTTACCGAACAAAAATTGTAACAGGGGTGCGTATAACCACTGCAATGGATATAAATGTGATGGCAAACCTAAACGATTCAAATCAATGTCATCAGCTTTATTGTAACACAATTTCCCGACAGAACATGCGACAGTTCCAATTTTCCATTTACTAATGAATGAACTTTCACACATAGTTTAACTGATCATAGTTACATTTAATATTGTGGAACGTCTGCAAGATAAACTAGTCCCTGTTATCACTGATGTTATTGCAGTTGTTAACAGCCATTCCCGCTTTTTCTTCTCTTTTTCTCATTCATCCTAGTTTTCTGGATGTAGACTACTGTCACCAAACTTCAATATTAGTTTAGCAGTAACATATACAAGGAATCAATTTGGTATGAAACATTTTTTGTCATCATAGAGATAAGGTATATTAACAGTAAACAATATACACATCATGTCCTGGTTCTGGAGTAACCCCTGTCCTGCATATTTCAGTGTATTATCTAACACAACCACTTCACCAGAGGAAGGGCTGTTAATTAGTTAATTAATTGGATTAGTTGTGTTGGGAGCAGGGAAAACACTCAAATGTGTAGGGCAGGGGTATGCCAGAACCCCCGGGAACCTATGAACCCTGGGAGGAATTGGGAAGAGTGCTGACACAAGTGACTGAACGTCCACAGAAAATGATATCTGTTGTAAGCTGTTATACTAATAAAATATCAACGAATGAGCACTGCTCTTTTATTTATTGATTCATTCACAATAACTGCTTTATCCTGGTGAGGGACACAGTGGATCTGAGGCCTGGGCATGAGAGAGGAATTAAACCCTGGATTGAACACCAGTCCATCACAAGGCACCATACACACACATATCCAGTGTATGGCATTTCACTGGCAATTTAGTATTACCAGTTTGTTTACCAGTATGGTTTTTGGGAGATGGGTGGAAGCTGGAAAACAAACCCACAGGGACACAGAAAGAAAAAGGCAAAACTCTACAGCAGGGGTGCACACACATTTTTGACTTGCGAGCTACTTTTAACATGACCAGTCAAGGAGATTTACCTACACTAAAAATGTATATATATATATATACTGAGTATACTTCAAATATATATATACACACAATATATGTTCATGTACCTTGCATAACTGCATGAGCCCTTATGGTAGACTACAGTTCAGTACATTTTTGGTCAGTACCTTACTCTGATGACGTGCACTGAATAGAATCAGACAGGCTTGCACAGTCCGGATAGTAGCTGCTGGTAACCAGCCTCAAGCAGGGCTCCAAATGATGATCAGTCATTGTGGAACGGTATTTGGACTTAATAATCTTCATGTGGGAAAGGGCTGACTCACAGAAATAATAGTAGCGACTGGCTCCAGTAAAGCAAAGTCTTGAAAGCGTCTGT